>JABXWE010013437.1:0-29139 GCA_014611495.1 Limonius californicus
AATCTCTTATTACATTATATTTGTGAATTTATAGTTACAATTTAAGATTTATTATTATAAATGATTGTGGTTATTAATTTGTTACAAGAACAATGTACTATAATTTCGCACTTGAAATTAATGTCTTTATATTAAAACACTATATAAGTAGGTTTAAAGAGTCGAGCAAGAGGGGCTTTTATTGTCAATGTATAAAGATAGACAATACAGAAATTTAGGTTTTAAAATTATAATGAATATTATAGGGTTGGTGTATGAAATACAAATCAAAAACGAAATTTTGTAAGTCAACTTATGCAAGTTCAGAGATATCTCAAACAAAGGCTTCTAGCAAAATAAATCACTATTTTACGAAATATGTCATTTTATTTATAAGCAGTTATTCAATAAGGATTCTAACAGTATTAATTATTTTGTAAAATTAGGGCCTAAAATATAATGTTCTTGATTTGGTTTTCTAGCAACCAAGTGTTATGCTGTTCTAATCTTTTCTTGAAAACTCTCATTATTGTAGTGCAGTAGTTAGTAATCAAGCATCAATTACCTATGGTACATTAGAACTTATAAAAGTGTCGCTACTATTACATCTCTCAAAAAAAACGTATTAAGGCAATAAAATAACAGTTACCTATCAAAAAATTAATGTATGTTCATTGGACAAATAAAAGTAATTAAATGCAATTACCAGTAATAAGCAAGCAATTAAGTAAATGTGGTTGAATTATAATTACTTAGTAGCCTTTTCAACAAAAGTTATAAGGAAGCATTTGTAGGAATATTATTTTTTAAAGATTTCTCTCCAGTACTGTATATATTTTATCCCTTTTCGTTGTAAATGATCAGTTTCTACCCACCATTTCTTTGGCAGGGAATCTATGTGTCTCCAAGATGTATACGAATAGAGCAATGAAAAACAAATATTTTTATTTATTTGTTATATGCAAAATACAAGAAAGATTTCACTAATAAATTTAAATACACAAACCTTAGGAAATGGAATCCGAGTTCCGAAACAATTTTCCAAAATTGAGTTATCATTGGACTATACATAGAAGAAGAAGAGTTATTTTCTGTACAAAGGTTTAAAAGGACCACATTAATAAAAATAATCAAATTTAGCCTTTAAAATGGAAATTTTCTTTAAGTAGTTTTAACATGCGAGGTGTTTTACAGTTATCCCTCCATAATTCGGGATAGGTATTCCTTGCCTCCAATGATTCTTGTATCCCCAATATCCACCTTCATTGAGACATTCCTCTCTTCCTTTTCCGTGGGGGAATCCACTGCACAGCTTTCTTTGAGAGGTTTGTGTCATCTATTCTTTTTATATGGCCATAACTTCTATTATGTCCTTTTGAACACCCATTATTTCCTTGTTGTTTAATTTCTTATTCAATCCGGTGTGGACATTCCTCTTGATCTTCTCCAGCAGTCCATTTCTAGGGATCTTAATTTATTTGTGATGGTTTTCATTTTTAGTCATATATTTCAGCGCCATAGATACTGATAGTTTTTACTATAGTATTGTATATAGGGTATTTTGTGATTATAGCTATACTTCTGTTACACAGCACGGAATTGTATTAAAATGGATTTTCTTCCTTTCACTCCTAAATATGTATAGTTATGGAATTTCTTTACCCGTTCCCTATTATGTAGGTAATATTATTTCTGGCTTTTCTACCCCACATCGACAGATACCGTGTCCTATTAAAATATAGATATCTAAGGAAATACTGCATTGGAAAGAATGTATAATGTCTTTAGAAATTAAAGTAATTTCGTGATTGAAGGTAAAATTTTCAGGTTAAAAGCGGATCTTCTACTGAAAAGTAGTTTTTATAATAAAACTCTTCTAAACTACAAAACGTGTTATGGATGTAGGAGAGATTTACATTTCTTTTTTGTCCTCTATACCAGGTGATCAGGAGCGCTTTGATGAAGTTACCCAGGAAGTTTCACTTCTGTTGTGCTTGCTATGGTTTTCCTAAAATCATTTTCATAGTTTAACAATATGGAAAAAGAACAAACTATTAAACTGCCTCTGAAGATGCTCAAGCCCCACTCCCTGCCTCTCCCTGCGAGTGCTACTCAAATCTATACATTAAATGTGAAATGTCTGAAATTGAGAGAGGTGGTTCAGCGATAGAGCGTTTACTTTTGTTTTAGCAGGTCTAGGGCTCCATCCTCTGGACTGGCTGTCCTGCCTCAGCTATTTTGTAGTTTTCTTGGGCCATACAGGGTAATACTGGTACATTATTAGTCTTGAATTCTCATTAGCCAATTTTCCAAGTCTTTCCCATCCTTATATTACTGAGGATTCTGCTGCGGAGCATGACTGACCCTTATAGAGAATAAACCTACAATGACTTTCCTTCCTACTGATTGACCGGCGATTTATTCAGTTAAATAAATGGATGGTCATTTAATGAGGGTTCACGGCCTGTAATCCAAACAATAAATATTAGTACATACTGGAGACCGCTAGAATCAGTTCAGAACATTCGTTGTAAAACTGTTGACTTTAAGAGTACCTAATTGTAAAAGGTTATTCAAAAAATGTTTATTAAGTACATTTCTGTTTAAACAGTATTTCTACTTCTTAAAGCGATTGTATAATTAGTTTACATGATATTCCAGAAAATTACTTTAAAAACACCACTGTAGGCACTTCATTCCTTAAAATACACTTTTCACTAGGTACCTAAAACGTGAAACTTTGGGTGTACAACTAAAAGATCGATCAAGAGACAACATACAAAATGAGGGTGTTTAATTAAAAAAGATAATAAAGAACAATCGGTGGAACACATAAAAATATAAGTATACAGGGTGTTCTATTACTATTACCAAAAAAATAATTTATTTTGACCACGAAACATTAGGTGCGCACTTAAAATCATACAATTTATGAAGTATTTTTTGTGAAACCAAACAAAGCATGAAATGTAGCTCACGAGTTTCGATAGTTTATCAATTATCACAATGTTCCAAAGTTTCAAGTTCATTATAGGGGTTTTCCTACTTCTACTACAGATAAGAAACTCTTGGGTTAAATAACCTCGTCCTGATTAATTTGTAGATTGTTATATATAGACAATTACATGTACCTGATTAAAGTCAATTCCAACTATTTAACTAATTATATAGCTTTCTTCTTAAAAGTACTCGAAAGGTTTTTTTTAATACATAAACATATAATTGGTTTTACGAAACAATCGCTTAAAGGTTATTACATTAATACAAAAATATTTCTAATTGTGGTTGTAGTAGTAAAATTATTAATAGTTTTGAATGATAAAAAGAAAAAATTATGTAATGTCTACATCTAGTATATTTATCAAAAGTACTTTTATTTGTGTTCTGTATTAAAAATATCCTCTAAAAATAGTATCATGAAGAAGATTAATAACACAAATTATATATTTATCTCTTTCTGAGGAATATACTTTGTATTGAGCCATCTTTCTCTAATCAATTGTACACTTCTTTTAAATTATTGCGATAGTGATAGGTTCACAATCACTCGACCAACTGAAACTGAACTTGAGACCGAAGTTTGACCATCTGCTCGTGTTCCAGGATATGTAGAAAAATGCGTTTTATAGTGATTTATCTCTATTTGGTGTGTAATTAGGGTTAGTTAGTTATTAATAAGATGCTGTCAACTGGAGAACAGGACGGTTTGCGGCTCCGGCGCGCCCAAAGTGTTACAAGAGCCGAAGAAATACAAGCGGAAGAATTAAAAGTTAGGAAATCTCAACCCGATAAACCGTGAGTATTTTGCTTTTGAAAATTGCTGCTGGTTTTTGAAAAAAACAAATAAATAAAAAATGATTGGGCCGGAATATTTTTGTAAAATTTGGGTTAGGTTAGATATTGTACTTGAAGAACAAAAATATCAAAAAAGTGTTAACATTCATGAAGTGCGTGTTTGTTTTAATGAATTTTTATTTCCTAATTTTTGTATAAAAAAGCGGATGCAAATTCGTCTACTCGGTAATCACAGTTATCTATACAATGAGTGAGTTTGCATTTTGATAGCGAGATAGTTTCAAAAACGATGGTATAGTTATGACCTTCAAATAATTAAAAATAATGAAATGGGTTACTTATGACCTTCAAATAATCAAGAAAATAAAAAAATTATGTATTTTACTTTGACTTGTTAAGTAAATTAATCTTCACCACAAGATTAATTCTGAGCTAAGACTAAGACACAGAGCATACGAATAAATAGAACAGCTAATTTTTAGTCTTCCATCACTATACAAAAATATTTAAGGGAGTATGAAAACAAGTGACTGTTGTAGTAGTCCTGTTAACCTAAAAATTTTAAAACGTCAAAGTACAATTTTCAAATGGAATTACTTAAGCTTTTTTAAGTTCTAAACTTATCCTTTATTGCGTAGGAGTTGATATTTGTTAAAATTAACAGTTGTTGTAAGTACAGCGACAGTTATCTATGCATGTAAGTTTTCGTTGCATTGAATTCAATTATAATTTGTTCATTATACTGTCAAATTACTTATACATAATTATGGGAAATTTGTGTTTCTACAAATTCATTGTTTGTTTTTGATGTGTAATACAATGAAAACCTATTTTCTATTTAACATATTTATATATGTATTGGGTAAATTACTATGATTGTATTTACATAGTTCTAGTTCTTTGTAATATTGATTGATATTTACCTTGTAAGTACCTACTTATAATTTATTATTATAATATTTATATGGAAAAATGTGTTTTTATAGATGCCACAAACCACGAGATTCGTTATTCTCATGGACATCCGGCTTCGACAACTTCACAGGGTTTGTCAACTGGGGCTTTCTTCTCCTTTTCATGGGAGGGCTGCGCTTACTGTTAGAAAATTTCATAAAGTAAGAACAAAGTGAATTAAGGATTATTTTAATATAAGCTTGCATGTTATTTTAGATATGGTATAAGGGTTGATCCCGTACAGTGGATTTATATGATCACGGGGCAAGATGATAGTGGTACTGAACATCCATCCTTAATTTTATTACTTTGTAAGTAATTGATATTGAAAAAAACAGTTATTAGTTGGTGCTGATAAGTAAATGTAATTTACAGATTCACTGGTTCCGGTGGTATTATGTTTGTTAACTGAAAAGGGTTTATCTGTAGTAAGTACTTTCTGTGTTTCGATGATGGCTTTAGAAATAATCTTGCTTGGCTTGAAGCGGACAATTTCTCTGCCACAATGAATTTTTACTGATTTAGTGAAAACATTTTTTCAGGAAAATAATAATTCTATTTGTTGTTTTATATCACTTTGTATTTATAGGAGATTATTCCAAATGCTCCTGGAATGTTAGCACATGTGGTGAACTTAGTGGTTTTGGTTCTTATACCAATTGTTGCCATACATATCAAAGATGGGTTTAGTTTAAGTAAGTAGTAAGTTGTTTGAAATTGAAAGATTGTCATCATCATTTTCATTGTAAAAAACATAACATATTTTTGTAGTTGGTGCTTCAACAGTTAGTATGGTGTACAGTGTCTTATTTTTGAAGCTATGGTCCTACGTACAAGTTAATATGTGGTGCCGAACACAGCAAAAGTACCAAAAATCAAAGAGCTCTCTAAGAAGACAATCTTTTTCATGTTCAAATTTATCTAAGGGTTAGTATTCACATCATAAAAATCAATTATTTGTTTTCTGTGGATTTTGCTATCATTGTTTAAATTGTGGTATTTTATAAATTGTATCTAATTTTGCAGATGAAAACAAAGGGGCATCCGATGATGTTGATCATGAACCACATTTAGTGCAGTATCCTGATAATCTGAATCTCAAAGATTTGTTTTATTTCATACTAGCACCCACACTGTGTTATGAATTAAACTTCCCCAAAACATCTAGAATAAGGAAGAGGTTTCTACTTAAAAGAATTGTGGAGGTAGTTCTTGGAATACAAATTATTTTTGCTGTTATGCAGCAGTACATGGTGCCATCAGTTAAAAATTCTCTTATACCATTTAGTAACATGGACGTTACAAAAGCAACGGAAAGACTACTAAAATTGGCAGTAAGTATACACTAGATAGGGACACAGTGTTGATTTACATTTCAACAGGATAACCATGCAAAATCAAATGGTTGTAAATATTGTTTTCTCTAATTATGTTAGAACTAAATTGAGAAGAGATAATTTGCTCAGTGGAGATGCAAGATGTCCAGAGTATAATTCCTGGGAACTGCCTTATATCCAGTGTTGGGTAGTAACTAAGTAAAAGTAACTCGTTACTAGTAACTAGTTACTTTTCAGTAACTTAATAGTAACTTAATTACTTTTGTGTTTTCAGTAATTGTAACTATAACACGTTACAATTATTTAGTAACTTTAGTAGCTGAATATGACAAGTTACATTTTCATGCTACAAATGTAAAATATTTTAAAATGTTCGGTTTTTAACGCGTAGTATTTAAGAAATTATACCTGAAGCTGAAGAATTAGTTGAAATTTCGAATGCTTTAGTATGCAAATGCTAATACCGAACACAGGAATACCTTCTTGTACTTAGTCGGTAATAAATAATATTTGACGGATCCTATTTGGGTGGTGACAGCTTTTTCCAGTAAACTTTAATCCTTTAACAACTAGAAGCTCTCTGAGCAGGTATGCGGATTACTGGGAAGTACATTCGTAACGCCTGTGCGCAGGTTGGGGGTGTCTTATTTAGACGAAAATACATTCACCGTCTCTTTATTTCAATAATAACGAAAAATAAAATAGAATCCTTGGAAAATCCCAAAAACATCATTGAAGCAGCTCTTCTAAGCTCTAAGCCTGTTTCTTCCCCCACGTGTAGAATATTTGCTAATAAACAATTGCTTATAAATGTGTGTTTCTGTTGATATTAAGTTGGTAGTAATTGCATGTACATTAGTAGCGTCTCGTAAAAAAAGGTAACTTAAAAAATAACGAGTTACTTTATGGTAACTTAGTAACTTATTCAAGTTACTTTTATAATTCTGTAACTTAGTAACTTACTTAGTTACTTTTTTGCCGAGTAACTGATTAACTTACTTAGTTACTTTCTTAGAGTAACTTACCCAACACTGCTTATATCTAGGTGGTTTATAAGGTGAATTTTGGTCGCTAGGTCCATTCAACCTTAAATGAGTACTTAGGGGTAACACCCTGGGGTAATAATAGGCGGCTGCAATGTAATTCTGGCCTGCCCTAGACCATCCCTTGTAAAAGTAGCAGCTTACCTGCTACTCTCCCAAAACCACGTGACACTATAAATAGAGACTGCTATATAATTTAATACTACAACTATTTTGTATAGAATTAAGCAAAATCATTTAAAAATATCCAAACTAACAGTGACTACCCATGACTGACAACTAAAAACGTTTTCAGTACTACTAATTATTTTGATTCTCATGGTAATCACTGATAATTTGGTAAATTTTTAACAGTTTTTGCTTAGTTTGTGGAAAATTGGAATAATAGTTAAAAAAATAAATAATACTTTAGTTGCAATTTCTTATACTACCTATGTTATCTACTTACTACATTAATTATCTATGTCTCAAATCTAAATTAACACATTGTATGACATACATTTTTGTACTGATTATATTAACACAGTATTCGTTTAAAATAACAGTCCTTTGGAGACCTTGAACCATTAGAACAATGCTTTTGCTAATTTGTAGTTTTAGTTTTGAAACTGGTATATGGCTTTTAAAAGTGCAATGGCTGTAAAGTTGTATTAGTTAATTAACATTTAAAAAAGAAAACATCAATTTCAAAAATAAATGTATAAAATAAAAGACTGTCAACAATAATAGTTGGTACTATTTAATAGTAGCATAACGTAACACTATTTTATTATTTAATCAAATGTGTTTGGCGTCTGTTATTATTTGAACTACAATGATTACAGAAAACTTAAATATAAATCAATATTTTAGGTTTTATTCACCGCCTGACTCTGATTATTTCTTGTGAAGTATTTATAAATAGGACTTTATATATTTATTCCAAATACTTTAATACAAGTGTTTTCTAATTATCATTTATAACGAAAGGTACTTAATTAATTCTTTTTTACCCATGTGTATATACAATTTTATTTTTATTTTGTTGCGGACTGCACATAAGTATGTATTACTTTTATGTTGATGTTAGGGAGTGACACAAAGTAATGCTTTGTTAACAATTTTACCGTTTTCAGTCTTTTGAACATTTGTAACCTATTTTCTTTAGTTACCTTTTTAGAATTGCTTTTTCAAGTTGTTAGGGTAAGATTTAATTGAAAAAACGTTCATGAGAATGCAATTAAATCACAATCTTCCTTGTAATACTAAAGTACTTGAGAATTTCAGAGTACAATGGTAGTTGTAAATTTAACCAAAATTTTTTCAATTAGAAATTCCGTGGGAATATTTATTCATATAAACGTGGAAGATTTAAACGGTAAATTAAAAAAAAAAGTATAATAAGACATAAATAGCAAATAGTTGTAATAATTCTCCTACTAAAGAAAATTCACTCCAACTGAAATTAAATAATTAAATCTTTGAAATTAGACAAATTTCCTGGGGGGTCGATTCAATAAGATCTGAAACTTTAAAACATACATATGGAAATAGCAAATGCTTTATGTTATCTATTCAACAAAGTATTTGAATCCAATGTTTGTCCCTCAACATGTAAAATTGTCTGATTGGCAGATGATATTCGTACACTAACATCAGAAATTAAATAAACTATACAGCATTTGATAAGAATGATCCTTCAGTCTGTATTTTTGGATCTTGCGAAGGTTTTTTATACATTCATGAACAGTTGTAAAAAATTCTGTATAATCTGGATTTCGGAAGAATTTTATAAAAACTTGTGGAAAGCTATTTATGTAACAGAACACAAACTGTTAAAATAGACTGCGTCTTGAGTGATGAAAATACATATCATTTAGATACGTAGAAATCAGTGGCGGCTCGTGGGTAAAAAAATAGGTGAAGTGCTATTATAATAACTCTAATAATAACAAACAGAAAGAATTGGCTGAGTCACTGTTTTCGTTGCTAATTCTTGCTTGCTTAAATACAAAACTGTGTCGATAACTGTTTGGAGGAAAAGTCTATTTAATCGATCATTTTCATTAAATTGTGCTTTAAAACGTCGCGCCTTTTTTATGGCCGACGCTCGACGGACTGCATTTAAAATTTAAACACTAAGCTCCTAATAGGTGTAATGCTGATAAATAATTTGTTATGTAATTGAAATAAATATTCGCAAATGAATGAAAATTATAGGTGAAGAGGCACTTCACCTACTTCACTTGGTGAGCCGCCACTAGACTAAAAATGCTTTAGGTATCATACAATTATTTTTTTAATTCTACCGAATATTCTTATCATAATTACTGTACAAGAAATAAAGTTGATAAATAAATATAATTCTGGCGGATAAAGTTTTAGAGAAAAATATGTTATTTATATTACCCATGGATATTTTAATGTTCTTAGTAAGGAATTAAAAGAAAATTGGACACTTAATCGTTTCAAAAGTAATATTAGAAAACTTCTTTTTATTTAGTAATAATTTATAGAACAAAAAGATCAGTCACAAGTGTTTGAAGGACTGTTTATTCGACTTCTTTGCTTTTTTTTTTATTCGTATTGTTTTGCAATTTTCTATGTAGTATTTTATTTCTTTGTCTTTTCCTTCTTGCCAATACACCTGTGCAGCTTCTATTCATCTTTTGAAGTTGTTCCCGTTTCTTGCCATTCTCTTCACTTTCCGTAGTATTTTTCTTCTTCTTGACACTATTTTTGTTAATCATCAGTCCACATGATTTTAAGTCTTCTGCTCAGTTGCCTTCCTTCTATTCTTGACTCATAAGCCCATTTCGGTATATTTTTATTTTCCATCCCCACTACAAGCCTTAGTAATTTTAGTTGTGTACCTGTTCAAGTTGTTCTCCAATTCTCAAATTTCTAATTTGATCTTTTCTTGTTTTTCTTTGTACTTTAACTAGGTACTTCGTCTCGGCGGTCGTTACTTTTGATTTATGTCATTCATTGGTTAGATTTCAGATCTGTAGTTGAGTGTTAGTATGTATATTGTTTTATATAAGTGCGTTTTTGCCTTTTTACTTATTTCTCGCTTTCCGATTATCATTTTTATTATGTAGAAACGTATACTTGTTTTACTTACTGCATTCTGTAGTTCTTACCTGTTTTTCCTTCTTCTGATATGATTGTGCCTAAGCATTCGTACCTTTCTACATCCTGTAGTGTCTTGTCGACTATTCTGAATTCTTCTCTTTGGTATTCTTGGCTCTTTGATATACTCATTTTTATACTTTTCTCCTTACTATTCCTAGACCTTTATAGCACCTATACGTTTAATATTTTATTTACATTTAGTTAAGAGCCAGAACCCCATAGACAGACGTTGCCATTGTAATTTGTTAAGGGGATCCTAAACTGACGTGGCAATTCAAAATTGAAGATTTTACATGAGCAAACTATTATATTTTTTTCCTTGTCCTTTCTGGGACTTGAGCCTATCTATTTGAATGCTCAAAAGTGAACTGCAGCCAATGTAAAAGACAATACATACGAACAATATACAACAAAAAAAATTGATAACAGTCTTGGCATTGTTGTGATTATAAGAAAATTATATAAATCTTGACATTTAGGCTGTGTGTTCTATGTTGTTGAAGGTTAGTAGTTTGTAATGAGGCAAAGAAATCTGTAAATTAAGTCCACATATGTCATAAACGAAGGTTAATTTTATCGTATTTTCGCATTACTTATGGCAGTTTTTTACCATTAGTTGTTATGATTTGTTCTATAATTTTTTCACTGTACTTCAGTCTTGGATATGTTGTCTATATACATATTGGCGAGTTTTATTATAGCTGTTGCATCCTAGTAGCCATAATTTTCTATTAGCCCAATCTTCGTCTCGTAAATTTGTACTGGCAATGGCTTCTAGCACTTTAACATTCCAGCACCTTTTAGGGCGGCATTTTTTGTTACCAATGACAACATATTCCATTTTAGGTGTATTAATTGTCAATCCCTAATGCTTGTACTGTTCATCGAATTTATGTAGCATACAGGGTGAATCTTAAATTGCGGAAAATATTTACATCACCGGATTCTGCATTAAAAACTGAGCAAAAAATTCTAAAAGTGTTTTGCTCGAAAACGTTTAGTTTTTGAAGAATTCTTAATTAAAGTTTTGTAAACTTAACAACACTGTTGTCAGTCCTACTGAGCTGTGTGTTAAGTCGCCTGCGATTCACATAGCAACGCACTTGATTTAATATGGAATTTGAGGAGATTGTATACAGGCATACTAGACCTCCTTCACGGTAATATTCTAATTTTAATTTGCTGCTTACATTTTTGAATTAACAGTACATAACTTGTAAGGAAATATCGACTACGTTTTAAGTTTTTTATTTTGTAAATTACAGCAATTGCTCAAAGTGGCTACCCGCAATTTCTATGCATTTCATACATCTACATATTATGCTCCCTTAGATTTTGAAGCATATTGTTTTGTCAAATCATTATAACTACTTCATTTATTCGTTGCTGAAGTTGCCCTCGAGTGTCCATTTCCACTGCATACACAAATGCTTTTAATGCACAAGAAAGACAGCTTAAATCTGGGCTTTTTGCTGGCCAAGGTAATGGACTGCCACGACCAGTCCAACGTTCTGGAAATTCATGATTAACCATTCTCGTGTTTGAGTTCCCCAGTGTGCTGGTGCCCTGTCCATTTAAAAAAAACATATTTCTTCTTAAATCTAATGGTACATCATCTAATAGATCCCTAAAAAAGGTGTCTAGAATTCAACAAAATTATCCGCGTTTAGGCGATCAAGCAAAATGTGTGGTCCTATAAGCCTATTACCAATAATACCACCTCATACATTAACCCTAAACCGAACTTGATGATTTGTTTGATATAGTGCATGGGGGTTTTCGTAGGTCCATTGGTGCATGTTATGGGTATTAAATGTTCCATTTCTGGCGAACGTAGCTGCATCAGTCCACAAGATACGTCCAATAAAACCAGGATCCCTTTTTTGCTCACGAAGTATCTTATCTGACTTTTTGCTTTGACTACAATTACAGATTGGCGATTCCTTTTGTTGATTAAACTACAGTTAAAAATCATCATTTCATAAAAATATCGCACGATAAGGAATCCACAATCCAACTTAAGACTGCCAATAACTCCTCATGTATGAGGTTAACAGCAAATTGGTATAACACCTTATCGCTCCATTTTTGGATCCAGAATCAGATGGTATGTCTATTATTCGCCATTTAAGATTCACCCTGTATAATGTATATTGTCAGGATCTTCCGCCATTGTTATTTGGTCCTCTGCAATATGAAGCGTGAACAACTTACCCTGCCCTATATTAATACTAATATTGCAGCATTTCCTTCTACAATCTGCGAGAGCTTGTTTGAAATAAATCTTAAATAGAGTTGGAGCTATGCAGCAACCTTGTCGAAGGTAACATTAAATTTTTCAGATATTCCTTGCCCCAACTTGATGCAACTCATCATACCTGTGCGTAGTTTTTGTGTATATATACTTTGCCAATTCTTGCATTTTCCATAGCTTGTTACAATTTGCTAGGAACGGTGTCATACGCTTTCTGTAGTGGAGATTTATAAAAATTAGATGTGTCTACGAGGGTTGCCTTTTATATTTCGAGATTAGAGAACAAAAACAAATATTTATCATCGAAAATGGCTTTATTGTTTTTCAAAATATTCTCAATGAAGATCAATACACTTTTGCATGCGAGTGAACTAATTTTCAAAGCACTTTTTCCGCTCCCATTGAGGTATCTTCAAAACATGCATTTTTAACGCATCAACCGCTTCTTCATGTGTCGAAAAACGTTGACCTCGCAATTTATTTTTGATGTTCAGGAATAAAAAGAAGTCATTGGGTGCCAAATCAGGACTATACGGCGGATGACTCATCAAATCGACGTTTTGAGTGTTCAAAAAGTCACTTGTTCGAGCCGATGTGTGAGAGTTCGCATTGTCTTGGTGGAGAATGATCCGTGTTCGGCGGTTAGTTTTCCTTATTTCTCCAAAGACTTGTGGCAAACAAATGGTTGTGTACCATTCAGAATTGACCGTTCTACGTTGCACCAATGACACATGTCCAGTTTTTCTGAAAAAGCAGGCGACCATTTGCTTTGAAGTGCTTCGAGCACGAACGAACTTTGTTGGGTTTGGCTCGCGCTGGAAGACCCATACAGTCGGCTGCGGTTTACTTTCGGGTTCATACGCGTAGATCCACGATTCGTCAACTATCACGATGTCATACACATGTTTTGAAGCACCGCGATTGAATTTTTTGAGCATATCTTGCGACCAATTGACACGAGCTTGTTTTTGAGCGATTGTCAAATTATGTGGGATCCAACGCGAACAAATCTTTTTTACTGCCAAATGCTCATGCAATATTGAATGTATGCTGGTCCCACTAATATCCAAGGATACCTCAATCTCACGATAAGTCACATGACGATCTTGCAGTATCAGTTCACGCACCGCATCAATGTTTTTCGGAACAACAACCGATTTTGGACGACCTTCACGAAATTTGTTGTTGAGCGAACTACGGCCACGATTGAATTCGGTAAACCATCGATAAACGCTGGTCCTTGATGGTGCTTCATCGCCAATAATCGAATTAAGTTCACGATTTAATTTCCATTTTTGGTCGATATGAATTTTTCACGTTACTGTAAACAACACAAATAGCGCTCGTACGTCAAAATGTTCTAAGTACGTATATTCTCAAAAATGTTGAACGCAGAATATATTACGTACCCACATTGGTCTTCTATCTCCATCTCTATTGTGTATTACACAATTTTGCCATACAGCCTTGCCATGGAATTAATTACGCTTAATCCTTTGTAATTGGAACAATTGCTTCTATCGCCTTTTTTTTTTGTATGAACTGGTTATATAGGCTTTCTTCCATTCCTGTGGTAAATCTTCTCCTCTTAAAAACATGTTATATACCTAGATGTTAAGTTGGAATAATATTGCAAGTCCCTGTTTAATAAGCTATATATTGTCTACTAGTTAAAAAAAACTGCAAGTTAAAAGGTTGTCCATTAACGTAGCTACATTGACAATAGCAAAGTCACTTTAGTAGCCCCTTAACGTTTATATTTAATTGTAATTTGGAATATGAACATAATTATTAATAGCAATTTGTGTAGGAAGGGCTTGAAATTAGAAAATTTTTATTGGCAGATTTGGTTTTGCATGAAATAATAATTTTAGATTTTATCACTTGGCGAAGTACATAGTTTGAGCAAGTTTTGTTTTACAGATTCCCAATCACTTGGCATGGCTGTGCTTCTTTTATATAATGTTTCATTCATTTACAAACTTGATGGGTGAACTTTTACATTTTGCCGATCGAAACTTTTACTGTGATTGGTGGAATGCCAATAATATTGACACATTTTGGCGTTCTTGGAATATGCCAGTGCATCGTTGGGCTGTGCGACATATTTATTTACCAGTTGTTGAAATGGGCTATGGTCGAATGACGGCCAGTACAATTGTGTTCTTTATAAGTGCCTTCTTCCACGAATATATGGTAAGTGGTTTAATCAGTTTTGTTGAAAGTTCGTTGAGTTTTTTGTTTTAGGTGAGTGTTCCATTGAAAACTTTTAAGATATGGGCGTTTATGGGAATGATGGGACAGATACCACTTTCTTTTTTTTCGAGGTACATGGAAAAGAATTTTGGTCCTCGTATGGGGAATGTTGTAGTATGGGCATCTTTAATTCTAGGACAACCGTTATGTATTATGATGTATTACCATGACTATGTTGTTACGCATTTTGGGCAAGCACTTTTGGAAGACTATAGTCATGTTTAGTTGGTGAATGTTGTGTTAAAGCTTACTATGTAATTGGAATATGTTATTTCAAGATAATATTGTTATTGTAGGTTAAGTACCGTGAAATTGTTAGCTTCAGCATTAGTACGAATTTGTGATTCGATTCTACTTAAGTTTTTGAAAAATACCAAATATTGTTATATGTTTAGTTGTATGTGTTAATATTTTATATGTTTTCCAAAGTTTAGTCAAAAAAGAAATTCTGTATGTATGCAATTTTGTATATTTTTGTATTGATTTTAGTTTATTTATGTTAAGTATTAATTATTAATCGTAATGTATAATTCCATTCTGCCTTTTTGTACAATCAGTAAACTGCCTCAAGAGTGTATAAACAAGTACCGACTTGCCATACTATCTACTTAAAAGGGTTTTTGTTGCCAGTGATAGATCTAAGGCACAATTTTTTGCATGTCATTTATTTGTTATATACGCTTGTGCATTTATTGTTAAATAAAACACTCTTTTTGATAAGCTTTATATAATATTAAAACTTGTAAGTCTGCTCAATAATGTAAGTCTTGTTAAATGAAATGCCTAAACATAGCTGTTTCAAATTTATATTTATATGCATTAAATGATTGAAATAAAAAAAATTATATTTTTCTGATGTATGTATGCCTGGCTTTTAGGTTGTAATTTAAATTATGGTGTAGAGGAGGAGCCAATGAAGTGAATCTATTTCTTTTGGTGTTTTGATGCTGCTAGTAAATGTTTTGCTTTGCATGTTCTAATAAATATAAAAACGCATGATATTGGATTAACGGTAAAAGTTTTTATAATTTTTATTTTGTATAGGATTGCGCCACTGAAAGTATCTTGTAAACGTGTAGCTTTAGTGATAACAGGATTTGCTACATTTTATTTAAGTTTGAATGAAGCACCACAAAATTATAAGCATTTAAGATGGATTGTCTTTAACAATTATTGTGAATATTTGGTAGCCATTGCACAGCCTTGAGTTTCAGAGTTTTTTTAGTTTTTAATAAAACAATTTATAGCTGTCCAACTTTCATTTTTGTTTTGAAACTGCATATGGCAGATGTTTCACTTTGGTAGGGCAATTTTTCGAAAAAAAAAAGATAAAAGAAATCATTGGATTAACCAACTACACGGATGAGAGACGCCGTCGCAACAATTACCAGACTAAAATGGAGCTATGCTGAACATATAGCGAGTTCATGATGGAATAATATCATTCTTCACTGGAGACCATACCTAGGTAAAAAGAAAAGAGGACATCCACCGACACGCTGGACAAATGATCTTAACCCATTAACAGCAAATGACGTGTTGGCGCAATGTTATTTTCATAATTTTTTTTAACGTTTTCATGTATTGTTTTTCCAATAATACTTATTACAGGTTAAAACAAACATGCCGTAGATATGTTTCTCAATTTTTATTTTATTTTATAGCAAATACTTATTTTCCGGGGTTGATTGAAAAACTGTTGTTTTTACGGTCGCATTTCTTGCTGAAATGAAAATAAGGAAATGTAACTTTTTAGCAAAACAAATTGAATGTTGTATGAATATTATGTTTCAAAAGACTTGCAAAAATATAGTAATTTTTATTTTATTTTATAGCAAATACTTATTTTCCGGGGTTGATTGAAAAACTGTTGTTTTTACGGTCGCATTTCTTGCTGAAATGAAAATAAGGAAATGTAACTTTTTAGCAAAACAAATTGAATGTTGTATGAATATTATGTTTCAAAAGACTTGCAAAAATATAGTAGGATAGAGCGAATTGATATAATCAACAGATAACATAGTTTTATTGAGTGCTAAATAACTATGTTGCGCAAATGCAACATTGGCTGGATATGCGGGTGCAGGTGCATATTGTAAACACGTGGACTATGGTGCAGTATTCGCAATAGTGACGTTAGAAGTTCTGTCAAAAATTTGGTATCAAATGATTACCAGCAAATATAATTTATCGATCGATGAACAAATGGTTCAGTACTTCGGACGCCATTTCGCCAAAATGTTTATAAAAGGGAAACCAGTCCAGTTTTTGCTACTGGGACGGTTAGAGAGAACAGAATTGGTAAATGCTCCTTAGAACCAAGCAAAACTATTGCCAAAAAAGTACGGACCTATTATGATTATAGATATGACCAGGAAAATGAAGTTAGCGTTGTCGGCTGGAATGATAATTCAGTAGTAACGGTGATGAGCAACTGCGAATCAATTGAACCCCTAACTACAGTAAAGAGATATAACAGGAAAGAAAAAAAAGAAATTGCCGTTACACAACCAGGTATGATTTCCAAGTACAATACATATATGGGTGGCGTTGACCTACACGATACCGGCATAGCAAATTATAGGATCAACATTAGAGGGAAAAAATTGTGGTGGCCTCTTTTCATCAATCTAGTAGATAGTAGATAGCGCTTTAGTAAATGCTTGGAAGCTGTATCGGTTTGTTCACAGCAACCAAAACATTCCTATGCCACAGATAGATTTTCGTTCGAAAGTAGTTAGATGTCTCATGAAGCAAAATAAAGGGGAAACATGTTTTTCGCATCGGGGCCGTGCTTCTGATGGACAACTCAACGAAATTCGTTTGGACAATGTTGGACATATGTTTCAGAGAAATGAGGAAGGGTGGCGTAGACGCTGTAAACTCTGCAAGGCCAAATAATTTTCATGTCCATAAAGTGCAAGGTACCGCTTCACTCCCAAGGTTTTTCATCTTATCATAAAGAATGAAATATTTTATTCAATTAAATTTTATATTCAATATATTTTACATATGATATAAAATTTACGTTTTGTAGTACAGTTCAAGCCAATGTTGCGTTAACGCAACATGATTTATTTTATGTAAAGGAAAAAATGTTTAGTAATTTTTTGTAAGAATGTTGATGTAAGCATTATAAATAGTCAAGAAAATTCAAAAATTATAAACATTTTAAATTATTTTTGGTAGTGGTAGTAAATGGGTTAAGTTGACTGTAGGACTGAATTGGACCAGAGAAGCACAAGACAGAGTCCGTTGGAATGCTATGGGGGAGGCCTATGTTCAAAGATGAACGGTAGAAATTACCCTTTGAGACTGAGATTGAGAGGGCAATTTTTCAAAAAACGCTTGTCATCTAGACTCATTTTGAAATAGAGGATTATTTAAAAGAATCAAAAATAGACAAAAGTGTATATTGTTATAAAAGTTGTTTACTACATAATATATCACCTAATGGCTAATTATAATACATTTATACAGTTTGGCTATTTAGTTTAGGAGTGTACAATAGAGTTTCTGTAAAAGTGAGCGATTTTCAGGTGTAGACAAAGATCTGGGAAATTTGCTAAATTAACTGGAATTTATACTCTAGGGCAAGCAACTTTTTTTGTAATGTTTTATATTTTTCTACATACACTACAACATACAAATTGGCCATGTATTTGGTAGTTAAATTTAGCAGTTGTGGTTGCAGGGCATTGTAGGATTCTGTAAAACATGATGGTAATTATACTGGGTTACCCTAAAATTATAAATATTTAAGGTTAGTAGGACTAACAATTGCTGTAGTTAAAATAGTTATGTGATAGTTTGTTTGGGTATTCATTTAAATGCGCTCATTCTACTACTGCTAGTAGAGGAGCAGAACTGTAGATGCACTACAGATACAAGAAGCTATATTGGCTAGATGCAGATTTGGAACATTTTATAGTGGAAGCCAAATGAGAATAGATTATTCCAATTAACAATAAGATAACACAGAAAACAGAAAGGTGTATAAGAATTGAATTTCAAAATAAAGAAGTATAGGAAAAATTAACAACCACAATACGAATAAGAACATGTTGAACGAGGGTGTTATAGAATGACTTATAAAAAACAAAATGCCATAACAGTAACAGCCATAAAGAAAGTAGTAGAAGAACAGGACCAGAGTGCTGAAAGCAGGAGGTGGGGATGGTATGATAAGAGTGCAGACAAGAAGAGAGAAAAACAAAAAAAAAACATGCTACACATAAAAACAATAACAAGCAAGATGATATACAAGGGCAAAGAAAAATGCAGGAAAACTGTTCAAAATAAGAAGAGAAAGTAGAACATGGAAATACTTGCAGATAAAGTAAATAATTTCAAGAAAAAGAATAGAGAAAATTTCACAAAGGGATTAAACTGGCCAAAAAAGGATACACTACAAAAACAACCTCTTCTAATGACAAATAGTGAAATCTAATCAGATGAGAAGAAGAAATGTGAGAAAGAAAGACAAATTACTTTGAAAAATTATTGGGTGGCGGACGTAATGGAGATGGGGATGCAGATAGAATAAATACAGGGTGTCCCATGTCGTGAGGTCATGACTTCGTGTACATAATTTTTAGACCAAATATAGTTACAAATTCTAATAAAGTTATGTCTTAAAGTAGATCGTTTTCAAAATACCAGGTGTAAAATTATTATTTATTAAATAATTACAATTTCAGGAAAGCCAGTATTTATTTTAGTTTAAATTTACTATAAAAATTGTTCGAAATGGCCACCGTTGCTCTCGAAATGCATTCTGGCTCTTCTTAAGAGAGATCTGGTTGCCCTACGTAACATATCATTTTTATTCCGAATTAGTTCTGCTGCCTCAAAAATGCGTCTCCTAAGATTTTCAATAGTGTCTGATGGTGTTTGGTAGTGTTCTGATATGTTTGGCTCAACAAACATATCATTTCCATCTGGCTCAAATAAGATTAATAATCTAAATAAGTTAAGTTCGGAGATCTTGCGGGCCAGGGGTGCTGTTCTCTTCTACCAATTATACGTCCTTCAAACCGTTGATTCAAAAATTGTCTTACGCGTAATGCAAAGTGCGCAGGGGCACCTTCGTGCTGGTATCATATACCATGTCTGATCACCAGAGGGACATTATCTAACAATCCTCCCAATGATCTAGAAAATTTAAATATCTGTCGGCGTTTACATGGTTCTCAAAAACGAATGGACACTGATTTCGTGTAGATTCTCTAAATCCCAAGAGTGGCTGTTTTTCCTGTTCATTTATCCATGCCTTCTACACGTTACCTCATCCGTGAATAAAATTCTATTACGTGGGTTTCGATTTTGAATGATCAAGCGGCAAAACTCCATACGACTAGCGAAATCTGTTGGTAAGAGAGCTTGAACAGACTGCATATGAAATGGATATAAACCATGACGTTTTAATGTTCTCCAAACTCGCATTCGTGGTACATTACCTTTTACAGATACACAACGGACAGAGGTGCTGGGATTATTATCAATTTCTCGCAGTATGTTGTCCTTATTGTCTAGTATTTGCTGTATTGAACGCTCAGTCGACGGTTTCAGGAAAGTTCCGTGTTCACATAGGTACGTTGGAAAACTCGTCGGTTTGGTTGTCGCCAATTTGAAAATCTCAACCCATATTCTCAAGCAGCTGCTACTGAGTTTCCATCACAAAAACCGTACATGTAATGGATATGGGCGTACTTTCCCGTTGTAAAAGTAAACATTATCAACACTGTTAATAAGCGCAAGCAGGCCGGCCTCGGTGGTCTAGTGGTTAGCGCGTTTGCCTTTAGATCCGAGGGACGCGGGATCGAACCTGGCTGAGGTCGGCGAGATTTTTCTAGCGGGGAAAAATCTGAAAATGCGCCTTCTGTCGGATAAGAAGTAAAGCCGTAGGTCCCGTGCCACTACGGTGTGTGACACGTTAAAAATCACTACTGGAGTTGGAATTACCCTAGATAGGCAACTTTCTTAGTTAGGGTGTACAATGGGCTAAATGTGGCCTAAGTGCATAGAGATGCTTGGAAAACCGCGTCCTAGATCTCGCTCTTTCAAAGCAAGCAAGCGCAAGTAGAGAAATCAACTTTAAGGTGCTTTACTGTTTGACATACAAGTAAACAATATCATTTCCATAGTAATGTAGACAGTTTGTATCAAATGCGACTTAATATTATTTATTGTTTCTGTTGCTTCAGTATTTTACTAAAACATGCTATAACTTCTTTAATAGTCGATTAAGAGAAAATGACCACTCTTTTCACCTCTCCTACGTGTAGGTGAAGTAGTGACCTCACGCCATGGGACACATAAAAATAAATATTGCGTTTTCTGAAATCGTATTTATTTATTAAATAATAATTTAAGACTCTGCATTTTGAAAACTCTTTACTTTACGGCATACCTTTATTAGAATGTTTAATTATATTTGGTCTAAAGATTACGTATACGAAGTAGTGACCTCACGTCGTGAGGGACACCCTGTATAAAGGATGTAAATGGTACTCTGACAAACTATCAAAGATCCAAAAATTAGCAGACATAAACTATTATGTTATAATTACTACCAGTGTCTCGTATTTGCGGATGATCTAGTGACGATGAAAAGAAGATACAGGCAGTCTTAAAAATATTATAGCCGCAGGAAAAAGAATAGGACTAGGAGTCGATGAAAGTAAATCTAAATAGGTACATGTGTAAGATGATACAGAACATGCAATGCAGCAGTTGAAGATCCTAGTAGACCAGAACACAATACGAATTTCAAGAAGTAGAAAATGTTGTATGTATTTATTATTATTATTATTATTATTGTGAAGCTTTCACAGGCCTTAGGGGCCCGTAGTTATAATACGAAAACCAACTAAACAAAGTATCAATAGCAAGAATAGCGACAGGAAACAGAGGGCTATTTGTACTAAAAAATGTGATTTTGAACAAAGCAATGTGGAGGGCACTGAAAGTGAAAACGTACAAAACCATATTAAGGTCAACAGGAACCAAACAAGACAAAAAACCTTGGGCTTATGGAAAACAAAGGTGTTAAGATAGATCTATGGTGGTAAACAAATGGATAGGCAATGGGAAAGAAGGTCCAATCACGAAAGAAAAGAGATATATGGGAAAGTAAATATAATACGAGTGAGTAAGAGAAGAAGGGGTTGGAGTCAAAGTGGAAAAAGGAAGTGCAACAAGATTTGGAAAGTTTGAAGATCGGTAGATAGGAAGAAAGGGTTAAAAATAGAAGTAAATAGAGAAAAGTAGTTCAAGAAGCCATGGGTCTTCAAGGCCTGTAGCCCTAATTATATAAAACATAATCGTAAAAACTGAATTAGAACAGACAGTGCATTTAAAAACATATGTGACTCCATGGTCATATATTCGTATGGCTAACTTCACACTACTTCCAAACTAGTAAATAAGTGCAGGTTGAGAAATGCCCACATAAAAAATTAAAAAAAATGCTTTTCACGTAATAAAAAAGCATTTATGGTTGAGGCTTATTTTCGTCATTTCCAGAAAGTTGGTGCATGGCAGTATTTAGTGAAGTCATTAAATTTTTTCGCCTAAAATTTTTTGACGTTGACAGTTCATAACCTAATCTTATTTAGTAGCGTGAAGTGAGTCACGCGAATACATAACCATGGAGTTACGACATACGTTTGTAAATGCAAGGCCTGCTTTAATTTATTTTTTCGATCGCTCTTTATATTTTTTCTATTGTGCTCAATCAATGGTACATATCAGTGAGCGGTTCCATCACAACTGTAGAGATAAGTTAAGAAGTTTATTGCACAAAAACTTATAAAGAGAATAAAATAGTGACACTTATGAACTTCTATTTTTGCATCAAATATAAATACTAGAAACTATTTAAATATTTAAACTACACGTTTTTAAAAAGTCACTTCCAATAAAAATTGTAATTCGCTGTTTATTATGGCAAATATAAAACTACAGTACCTATGTATTAAATCTACTCTAAGTTTACCTAACATACCTTTCAACTTTCAGTATTAATATTATAATTCGTGTATAACACTGCCAGTAAAAGTTGCTTCTATGTTTTACGTAGTATAATAGGTTGAATTAAAGTAAATAAAAAAAAAAATAAAAGACGCGGTTCTTATCGCGAAAAGAAATAAAGTAGAGCCTGTTCCAATTGATAAGGCGAGCTTTTTGCAGACAAAGCGGTTCCGTGTAATTAGCTTTTTTTTTGTACGTGCGCATTGAATCAGTTTTAGCTGGCATTATCGTCACTACTCTTTTATCTGGCAGGTAAATTGCGAATAAGCCACAAATTATAACACCGACTTTCTGCCATTGCGCAACCTCCGCTTTTGCCTTACCAATTGGAATGGACTCTAGAAAAAAGTTCTAACAAATCTACCGCTTTGTTTAATAATGAAATGTATATGAAAACATCAACCTTTCAAAATTTTTGCAGTTTGTATGAACGCAATTTCAGATAGGTATAGTACTGTTTAGAATTTAAATATCTTATACAGGATGTTTCTAATTTACAATCCCATTTAATAACAGTCAATTCTTAATGTCTCATTTCAATTCGCATACTTTCTCTCGTCATAAGGGGAATTTGGTAAATTTGATCTTTTACAACCCCCCACAGAAATAAATTAATTAGGTCAGGTCAGGAGACCTTGGCGGCCAAGCCACTGGACCCTTGGAAAATAATGTCCAAATTATAGTGTGGAGTGGTCCCGTCATGTTGCAGCCATATGTTCTGTATAATGTTTAACCGAATACTTTCTAATAAATTCCAAAAACTGTGTTCTAAAAATGGTAAATACATTTGATCATTGAGGTGTCCTTCAAAAAAGTATGGACCAACGACATGTTCGCCTACAATTCTTTTCTAAACAATTAAGGACCATCGACGTTGATTATCCACTGCCCCAATATAAATAACATATCAACCATTTCATCTTTTGAAAAATTCATATTACATGCACTTGAATAACTGAATTTGAACTACACAGCCAATATCACAAAAAAAATGCCAGTTTGTTGACAGCAATTGTTTTAACAAAATCCTGATGATTCGTTGCTTTTTGTTTAATTTGGTTTTTTTTCGCAAACGCGGTAAATCATTTGTATTTATTATAATACAAATATTTGTAATTTAAAATGACAGTAAATATCTCAACTTCATAAAATCCCATATTTATTAATATATTTTTTAAACAAAATAAAATTACATCTTATTACTAACTTTTCCGCTTTTTTCTCTTTCGGTTTTTTAATAATCTTAATATTTTCAATACAAAAAACGCAAGTCATATAAGACTTATATATGTTTAAAGGTGATTGAACGACAAGCTCGAAAATTTAAAAATATATAGGGTGAACCATTAAAAAAAAAAGAGATATTAGGAGTCCAATTTTATTAAATGTGGTTTTAAATTAGGAACATCTTGTGTAAGATATTTAAATTCTAAACAGTCCGACATATGTGTGAAAATGCAAACGTATACACTGCAAATTAATTTAAAAAAATTGGGTAGGCGTTATTTAGATATAAAGATAGACAGTAATTTTTTAAAAATTTATGGAATAGTTAATTATTTCCGAAACCATTAGCGATAGATACCTAAAATTATATATTGTTGTAAAGATAAAAAATAGGAAATCCTAAAATGTAATAATATACAGGATGTTCTATTTAAAATAAAGGAGTTATCCACTGTCCCACTGAAACACAACACCCTGTATAGTCAGCAGGAACTTTTAGTTATGCATAGTAATCCAACAAACAGCTTTTGTATTTAAAGTTTGCTCCAAGCTGTTATAATAAAGACATTAGGAAACAATATCGTACTATAAGGTCACCCTGTAAATATAAAAGTTATTAATTTTAAATTCTGATTAGTTCCTGAAGTTTCCTTAGACTTCAAAACAGAGCGTTTTAATGGAATTTGCATTGTTTCTAGGACTAATAAATTAGAATACTGCTATAACATAATTACATTTTCTGTATTAATTATGTAAATACATACAAATTATTATAATCAAATTTGCTTTATGATAGTAGATTAATGGTACTTATGGGATAAATTGCGGCGTAATTGTAGTTATGACATATAAATCCTAGAAATTCCAAAGTAATAGAACCATTTACGAAATGTTTTCATTAGAAATCCAATATACTATTATATGCTTATTCTAAATTAATTGAGAGTTTTAGCAATATGTTACACCGTGCAAGCGTGGAAAATATGTGAATGGCAAGGCAAACACAACCCGAGGGTATGAGGCACTTATTGTAGCTCATTATGTAAATACACCGCTAATATGAGGTATAATTCGCTTCACTTACAATTTTAATTGGCAGCTCTTGTGTGGTAAGAATTTTTATCTTTGTTGAGCACGAATCGATCAAGTGTAATTGTTGGTTTAAAAAATTCTTCAATTAAAGTTCAAGTCTTATAATAGTGATAATAGCAGGCTTATTGTGTTTATAGCTATTTAAAAATGAGCAATGTGTTTTCGTTGGTAGATTTACTAGTATATTTAAATCAAAATAATCTAGTTATATGTTAGATATTTATATACAGGGTGTCTCAGAAAGAATGGGCCAGCGTTTAGTCATAGATTCTTTAGGTAAAAATAAACCGATTAAACCTAATATACCTTAGGCAGAAAGTCCTTCATTAAGAAGTTATAGGGCCTTAAAGTTCAATTTGTTATTTTTTCTTTTTATTGTAATTTCTACAAATCTGAAGATATTTCTTTCAAATTTGGTACACATACGTATCATTATGCAGTACAGTCACAGAATTATTTTCATTAACCAGACTTGACAGTAAGAGGCAATTAACCTACCACTAAAATTTTATATTATCTCTAACTTTGTTATTAGTAGAACATTTTAAAATTTTGTGTTATTTTCTGAAAGAGAATTAAAAAGTACAAAAATAAGATGTACTCTTAGTTCATACGCGTAAAGGCAACCGTTTGCCTTAAAATGCTTGTCCCAAGTTTTTGGTTGCGGTTACGACATGCAATTATCAGGTAGCCATGATCGCAAAAACAATGGGTAGTGCTTGTGACCTACAGTAAAGAACAATGCAAAGTCAATTAAATACTTTGGCGTTATAGAAATTGTATTTTTAATTTCTTTTTTGTATTTACGAAAATGCAACGACGTTCGTTATGTCGAGGCATTTTCGTAAATGAAACAGAAATTAAAAATACAATTCTATAACACCAAAGTATTTAATTGACTTAGCATTGTTCTTTACTGTAGGCCACAAGCACTACCCATTGTTTTTGCGATCATGGCTACCTGATAATTGCATATCGTAACCACAACCCAAAACTTGGGACAAGCATTTTAAGGCAAACGGTTGCCTTTACGCGTATGAACTAAGAGTACCTTATTTTTTTTGTACTTTTTAATTCTCTTTCAGAAAATAACACAAAATTTTATAATGTTCTACTAATAACAAAGTTAGAGCTAATACAAAATTTCAGTGGAAGGTGGAAGTGCCTCTTACGGTCAAGTCTGGTTAATGAAAATAATTTTGCGACTGTACTACATAATGATAGGTATGTGTACCATATTTCAAAGAAATATCTTTGGATTTGAGGAAATTACAATAAAAAGAAAAAATAAAAAATTGAACTTTAAGGCCCTATAACTTCTTAAGAAAGGACTTTCTGCCTAAGGTATATTAGGTGGAATCGGTTTATTTTTACCTTAAGAATCTATGACTAAACGCTGGCCCATTCTTTCTGAGACACCTTGTATAGTTTAAATGATTTTTGCAAGTTTATCTATATACCTACAGAGTGGGCCACCTAAATTCTGCCCCGTAAAGGAGGTTAACACAACTCAATATACGAGGCTTGTTCAACTAAAACCAATCTTTGATCAACTTAGCCTTGAAAACAAATGCAATAATTCCAATGACGTTTGTTAATGTGCAGTGTTTGTAAGCAATACATTAATATGTTTCTGGCGTTTGAATTTGATTCTGCTTCTAAAACTTCGATTTTGAAATGGCATTTGTTGTTGAAAATCCGTCCAAGTTTGACCAGCGTGCGGTCCTACAATTTTTATGCGCTGAGGGTGTGCACCCGTTGCAGATTCATAAGCGAATGCAAGCAGTGTATGGAAATGCATGTATTGCGCACCCAACTGTGAAGGAATGCTGCAGAAAATTTAAGAATGGAAAAGAGGGGCTATGGATGAGCCGCGACCAAGTGCACGGTGTACTGCATTAACAGAAAACAATATGACTTATGTGGAAGGCCTTATTAGAAAAAACCTTTGAATTTCAATTAGAGAAATTGCAGAAATTGTTGGTGCTAGTGTAGGATCTGTCCGTAGACTTGTTCGAAATCTGGGTTACAGCAAAGTTTGTTCACAATGAATTCCTCGTAGACGTTCAGTTAGAAGGATTCTGAAAGCAAATGCATTTCATCTCAATTTTGTAATTTTTTTTAGAATCAGCTTTTAGGGATCCATCTTTTTTAATTGATGTATTGTTTAGCGATGAGGCAAAATTTTCAAACGATGATGATGATGATGATGATGAATGGTATGAATAGACATAACTCGCACTGTTACGCACAAAAGAATCAACGCTGGATATGTGTTACGTATTTTCAAAGATTTTTTTTCTGTAAATATTTGGCGTGGTGTAGCAGGTAATCATATTATTTGACCACACCTTTTTCATGAAAATGTACCTGGACAACGTTACCTGGATTTCCTACAAAACATTTTATCCGGGTTGTTGGAAGATGTAGAATTCAAGGTATGGCATAAACTTTGCTACATACATGACGGCTGTCTTGCTCACTATAGTTGGATGTTTAGGAATTAGGTAGTACCTTAATAATGTATTTGGAGGAAATCGTATTGGAACAGGAGCTGTGCATCCGTGGCTACGTAGCAGTTGCGGTATCACTTCAGTAGACTTTTTCATTGAGGTACAATTAAAGAAATAGTATATAATAATATTCCGTAGTAAATGAGCATAATTTACAAAATATAATAATCGAGGCGTATACATGAATTACACTTGATACGCTAGTTTAAGTTCGAATATGGTTTTTAAAATGACGTAGAAAATGAGTAGACGTGTATAGAGGCAATTTTGAATATTCGCTGAATTAAATAAAACAGCTTATTTGTTACTGTTATTCATTTGTTTACTTTTTAATATGGCACGGTTGCTCTAATACGTGCTGTTCATGTTAAATACTAATTTATTTGGGTAAATCTGTTAATTATTACAGTAATAGATCAACCTGACAGAAAGTAACTTAGATCCGTTTCCAAACTATAAAGAAAAATTAATAATCTCAGTTTCTACGATATACGTATGTTGGGTTACGGTAATCATTTTTAAGGGAGGACAACTTAGGTGGCCCGCGCTGTGTAAATGCTTATATTATAACGAATGTCATTGAAAAATAAGAAAATTAAATGTACAGTGTGTTTCACTTCATATGTTACACCCGTGTATCTTCCTTATTTGTTTTCCAATTGATTTTGGTCAATTATACTACCATTTAAAGCGGTTATTATGACAATTTTGAAATAATTTTATGCAAACCAGTAGCCTACTACGATCAAAAATAAATGCGAAAAATGAAAAAAATCATAGAACGCCTAGTTTTATTGAAAAAAGTTATTCCGAGAAATTGTTCAGAATCATAAAAATAGGCCAAATCCAAATTTTCATAAATATTTTTTTATTTATAATATATAATATTGCAATGATAAATGCATTAAAATTCCATTTTCGTCTTAACAAAGGTGCCATGAAAAACATAAAGGTTATGAACTGTGAATTAAGTTTATGAACTATAAATTAAGGGTCTTGTAAATTTAAATAGCAAGTTAAATAATGGCTAGAAATCGAAATCGAATCAATCAGAAAACAAATATACAGAAGATACAGGGGTGAAGTGAAACACACTGTAGAACTTACACTACTACAATTTGTGGAAGCCGAAGTTTTATGTTTAAGGTTTATATATTAGCTACAAAATAAGTTTGTATTGTATTTAATATTTTTACCATACTCTGGATTTACTGTTCTAAAATGATGTATGTGTTGGAAGGGAAAGCATTTATAAACGACTTTTAGTTTCACAATGGAATTAAGATTAATGGGATTTAGATGTATTTAGCACAAACCTGTTTAAAAAAATATCGTATCGAATTTCCATATGCTACCTTTGAATATAAATAGTTCCAAATATGTAGAAGCTGGTATCTATTGGCGTTTCGCATGATATGGCCCATATATTCGAGTTTTCGGCCTTTCTTTTTATTTGAATTTTCAGGTGTTTCGATAGGTGTTGCTTGTTTCTAAATGCATCCTGTATTTCTGAGTCCATGGCCACGATTTGGTCTGTTGTT
>JABXWE010013438.1:0-27195 GCA_014611495.1 Limonius californicus
CTTCGGTAATTGTACTAGTGGTTTTCAACTCATAAATCAATGATCTCTCACCTTGCTATAATACCTCGGCTTTAACTTCTTATCTCAGGGTTTCGTGGCTTCCTTTATGTTTCTATACTTCAGAATATACTCATATACTTCAATAAAACACCCAATTCCATATATATATATATTATTATTATGTTATGATGTATTGAGGGACCTACATATGAGCCCCACATTGAAGAAATATTACGCTTGAAAATAAATTGGAATTTTGCTTTACTTTGACCCGTAATAAAGATGATCTCCATTTCATATGTAAAAAAAACACCACAATATTATTACATAAGTTGCTGAAACAACACAAAGGGCACACTTCAAACATAAACTTTAAAAAAACTCTAATCTCAGGGTTTATTAGATAATATTTTGGTTACTGGTGTATAATCTTAATATTCTGCTGAGCTGGTTAATTGATCAAAGCGAATGATACAAGGTAATAAACTTATAAAATATGGATGCACCAAAGAAATGAATTAAATGTTATCAAAGTATCTAAATCTTTTTTTATAAAACGTTAAACAACTTTAACAATTAAATAACAAAATAATATGAAATAAATATCGTAAGTTCCAATCTGACAAGGCACTTTCGAACGGACCCACCTTTTCACATAGAAGCACTTGCTTATTTTCTGTTGGTGTTGGTAAATTCACTAGCAGATATTAGGATGGTACAGATGCGTCCTGCTGATTCCAAAGTTTAGAACGAATGTCCACCACTTGTTGCTTTTTCTAAGTTCCTCGCAGAAAACCTTTCGACTGAGTATCTTTGCATTCGTAAAATTATTTCACAGGCAAGTAACCCTAATATTATTAACTACTTATTACTTCCGATATTCAAATACACCAATGAACTTGTACATATGTTGCACCTTTATTTTTTCTTTTAAGTTGCTAACCTCAAACTTGCTTCACTTTTCAAACTGTTATTGATTGAATGTTATATTTTCTTTAATTTATTTTAAATTAAATAACATTACTATTCCAGTTGCAGTTCTAGAGTATGATGCGAACACCTCCCAAATAATTAATAGGTATTAAATCTTCTGTCCAACTTGTCGCTGATTCCTAACCTTGAAAGTTTTTTTACGACTTAAACGTAAAACGCAACAAATTCTTGATTTTCGGGTAATTTACCGAATTTTATTAAATCTCCACCAGATATGTAACAAATAACGCTGATTTGAACCGTAATACTTAATAACACAGTTTTATTCAAACAGGATACATTAAACACACGAAATTACAATTTTTAATCGGCTCGCTAGACGGACGTCTGGTCACGTTGAATTTTACATGGCAGCTCTTTTCGTTGTTTCCCCATAAGTCTTCACTCTTTTCAATAAGTAACCATGGCAATATCAATTTATACAAACAAAAATAAGTACATTTTAGAGAAACATGTAACTTCCTCAACCAATGGGGAAGCAAAACGAAATTAACACAAATCAACTAAATCTTAAATATTTAAATAACATTTTGAAAATATCTTTTACATGAAAACTGAAATTATAGCCACATTCGCTATTTAAACACCTATTTGACACCTCATGCGGCTTATCAATTATTTTTGATATCAACGTTCATATTTATTTTAAACATAAATCACCTTAAATTAATAATATTACAATTAATGATTATCAAAACCATATTAAAATGTTCTTCACACCTATTAAAATATTACGCACAGAGAACATAAAAATGAAAGAACCATTTTCGTCCAAAATTAAATGTTACTTGACAGTTGTCGAACATAATAAATGAATCTCATATTTTATTGTTTTACAGGTGAAAAACTCACAGTCAAATTTGATTACTACCTCAAATACCTTCATATAATTATTAGCACAAGGAACCAGCAACAAGTAACAGAAAAAGCATAGGCTAGACACCAGATCAACTCAAACAAAATAAACGGAGATGACAAACACTATTTGAATATGACCTTTACTTGGTTTCAACAACTTATTCTCCAGGTTTAAATCATAAAATAACTTTAAGTTAATTAATAATTGATAAGTTAATTTTCTAATAGATTATCTAAATCCAAGTTCATATAATACAGCTATATATATATGTATATATACATAGGTATATATATATATATATATATATATATATGTGTGTGTAAATAGGAATGCGCGTGCGTGCACACATACACGGACATTTTATTAATACCCCTATTTTGTGTTCTTGGAGGTCCAAAACGTTTCCCTTATAATATCAATAGCGTAAATGTCTGCGATCACAATACATATTTATGCAACTAATACGGAAAAGTAAATAGGAATAAGCTAGAAACACCATTTACACACCCTTTAGAGGCATACAGTAAGTCACTGGTAATAGATACGGGTATTGTAGCATACTGAATGCTAATATAGTCGGATGTCGTCTTATTTGACGGGTGCGAAGTCCTCAGTCAGGTAAAATAACCGGTTGAACTAAGATGGGCGGCCACGTGCTCAAGAAAGCAATGACCAAAAACAAGTGCCGAATTAAATGTAGCTATATACTAAAGTGTAATAATTAAACCTCTTTGCAGTTACCTAAAAATCAACATTTATTTACTAATATTTTACATGTTTAATCTCAATATTCTTAATATACATCAAAGACAAGAAAACTTGAAGATTATTCTTGCATCTAATTTGCAAGAGGTATTCAAATATTAAAATAATTATATTTCTACTGAAATACTAATAACTAAAAATGCAGTGTTAATGATGTATTTGAAATAATTTGAACACGAACACGAAGGCGAATCAGGTACAAAGGTTAAAATAGGTTAAACACAAACCGGAGTGACTCACGCACAAACTATATATCATTTTTTTATCATTACTAATTAACACCGACTAAAAGATTAAATTTCAATTAGTTTCTTATTTTGCACACAATTAAAAATGACTGACATTGTAACGTAGTTCCCTTTTGCTTATTGGGCCACTCGTTAAATTACTTATATTGCTCGGGTAAGCTCGTGAGATGTCCAGAGATCAGTAATAACAGCTTGTAAATAACAATAGGTTTGTTAATAAATGTTCCGAAATAAATATAATCTGTTTGTACAAAAATAAAATGAAATTCTGTATAAAGCAAATAAACGAAAATCCTGGGTACGGCCCTGTGCCCTGCTTTGGTAGCTCCAACAGACTCGGGGACGTTGTAGCTACTCTCCAAGAAGCGGACGCTGATTGGTTGCCGTCCATGTGCGTGTTCCGTGTTGTTCGTAGGTGGCAAGATGTCTGCCACCGCTGCTCTAATTAAAGTGACAGAAAAATACATGATTATATTTGATTGTGAATTCGCGAATGTGCAAGTTCTCTGGTAAATAATTCAGATTGGTGATTGTGAATAAAGATTCTCGCAGTGTATGCCGACTTTACGAAAACATACATGAATTTTAGAAATAAAATTCCCAATGATCGCTTCGCGTCGAGCTCCTCTGGGTTCCTTCGACCTAGGCAGTTCTGCATAAACAATCGGTAGGTATTACTCTCAATTTTACGTTAATAACGATTTCAAACAGGAAATAATTTATACTAGCTTTCCTGGAATTGCAAAATTCAAACTACGCGTTTGTCACAGTGTATTTGGTTCGAATTCTGTTTAACCTGGCTTCGCTTTTTAATAAATCTTAATCGGACGGGACTCTGAATTCTACAGTGGAAAATTATCGGGCACAGTGTTAAACAAATCTTATTTCGCCAGCCAAAAGTTTCTCTGGTCGTTACGTAAATAAAATACGGGACAAATCTCTCACACAGACTTGCACAAAAAGATTCTCTGCGTCTGAAGGCTGTGTATCGTTCTGGGGTATCCGAAATTGCTCCGGTTCGTCCAAGTATACAGGGTACTCAAATTAAAATTTGACGGAACGTGAAAGTTCCTCCACGCTCACGGCAAACTTTATACAGGGGCGTTCAACTGGTAATAGAAAAGATTACAACGTTTCTACGTCACCAATTCGAACACTGGTTCAAAACGTTATAATAATTTACTGGCAGAACTCTTTATCGCCGTGGGAGAATTCAAACACTCCCCCGTCCAGCGATACAAAGGTCTCCAACACGGAAATCGGTCGGTCGGGTATAAACAATACTAAAACAGCTAAGCAGGTTCAACGATAAATAATTACCAACTTCACTGCGAAACAAATGTAATGCGAATCCAAAAGATCCTTTGCCGGTCGGTCGGCTCGATTAAACTTTCACGGCGGCTGCCTACGGTCGAGGGCCGGTAGATCGCTCGGCGTCGGAGTCTCGAACTGGAAATATAAAAATTGTTAAACGGTTAATGCCACACCGGCGAACACTGGAAAATTAATTCACTCGCAGGTACGGTACGGATTTAATTAAACTGGACTGTATTCACTTGGTTAATTTTACAGGATCGGAATATTTAAATGGGATCTTTTAAGAACAATTCTTAAAGGAAAAAGAACGACTGTATATTTCTGACTTTTGAATCAATCAAGAGCCGGAAATACGAGTCAAAAAGTGATTTCAAATTGGCCGCGCTGGGGTTTTATACTGGCCATTTCGGGGTAGTCGGACATGCTCGTATTCCCACTCCAACGGGAAAGGAACGTTTGCTTCTGGCGAATTCTCGGATCACGACGGTGACAGATGTTTGTTGTTCAGCATTCTTATCTTCTGAACGCCAAAATGTGGAGTTTTTGAGATTGCTAATTACTCAGCAATTTAATTCAATCTTCACATTTTTACCCCGTTACAACATAGGTAAATATTATTGCATTTACTTAATATGAAAACAGTTTAATCGCTGTCGTCTTCATATTCCTCGTCTTCACTGTTTGACGAATTATCACCTAAATTAATTATTACAGGTTCCACTTCGTCAATTATAATTTCACGATGCCACGAAGATTTTATAAGATCTTCTGTATGTCGTACACAATTTTTCCATTCATTTTCATCGCATTGATTTAAAGCTTTTTCGCACACTTTTGTAACTTGCTCATCAGTAAAGCCTTCGCGCCTGATATGTTTGTTGTAGTAGCGTTTAGTATTCGCCCTGATTAATTCTATTGCTTCACCTGTTTTGGAACCACTGAACACTGTAAGTGTTATCTCTTTTCGTTTCACAAGTCACCGCAGTGCATTTCATAAACTTAGAGCGGCAATCTGCAAGACTTCCGCTCGCTCTAATAGCCTATACGAACTAAGGAGCTAGAAAGAGAGCAATATAACTATACAAGTGTTCTGGTGGTTCGTACTACGAAGGGCCACCCGTCAAATAAGAGGACGCTCGACTATAGTAATCTTGGCCATCTAGATTAAATGAAGCTTAAAATTAGTATACGATTTTAATACAGAATAGACATTCATAGTCTCGTTTGCAGTAACGCGGTCAGAGGATTCAGATCACATTAACTGTACCTTGCATAGAATACTATAAAACGGGTGAACTTTAAATTGATTTCTCTACGTTGCCGCTCTGCATTCCGTCGTTTGGTCTTTGGCAGCTTGATAATCAAACCTCTTGACCGCGTCACTTAACTAGCAAACCGTACTTAGCATACGCATTTTAGCCCATCTTCGTCGCTCCAAATACAATCTGCCATGCCCCAGTGATTTCTCAATACGTAGAGACTGACCCTTAAGATAGTCGAAATGCAAATCAACCCTTCTAATTTCAAAATTTATTGTCGGCAGTGAACCAAGGTTAACTGAAGAATTTAATCTCCTAACGTCGATATTCTCAAACCATTGGAAATTCGGTTTTAACAAGCAAACTATGTGCTTGAAATACTAAAACTAATACTTTTAAACGAAAACCCATTACTCTGATTTTAGAAGTCCATTAAACTTTTCCAAATGCTTCTAATTTGTTAAGGCCAGCCATAATAAATGTGTAACAGGTAGTCCAATTAGGTACAGTGAAAACGAAAAGTAACTATTAGTTTAGGGAGTATTACCTTTATGTTAGCATTTTTATTCTCTATATAAACTGTTTGGGTGCTATTAATTGGAACATAAGTTTAAAATTCATCGGCAATTTTCTTCATTCATGATATTTTATTACTTATCGTCTGGCTAAAATATAATTTACGAGACATTCAAGCTGCCAGTTATTTTATCTCTAATTTCTATAACTTGAGCATTATTTCCATGCAATTGCATTTCACTTCCTCTTTGCGTTTTCGTCGTTCAGTAATTAGAAATTTGCTTTTAATAGCTACAATCCAACTTCCGAATAGACTTCATGGAAACTTTTCTTACTTTGTGACGTTAACTAATTTGCATAAAATGAAGCGTTTCCTAACGTTCACTTAATCTTTTAATTCGGCACAATATGTAATTAAGAAAATTAATTTAAATGAAAGTATCCGAGAGAGGCGGCGTATGGAAAAGGAGGACATTTAAAGATATTTCTGACTTGATATTTTCTTATTAAAGCGGAAATTGTTATAGAGTTCGTTTCATGTCTGTGGAGTGAACCAAACTTTCTAATGATGTCTTCAAAGCATCCTTAACAATTTCATAAAAGTTAAATATGTTTAAATGTCAAGGACTAACTTGCTTTGTCGTGTCTCATATTTCACGTTTCCATAGGCAGGGTTTCTTGTTAATATTGTATAAAATAGCTTTTCATGAAATAGCAAACTATAGTATTGATATTACAGTAATACTGTTTGTGATAGAAGGATGTTTTATATAAACATATTATTTCTGCATAAACTGTATAAAGAGAATACATAAGTACACAGCAAAAATTTAATTACATGTGTATTAAATTCGTAATTCTTCCGTCTGTCTCTACATTTTCGTTACAGCAAATCCCTAGTTAAACGAATCCACACCCAAACGTATGTATTACATTACATACGTTGTCAATATACACATTAATTTGTATGTGCACGACCAGTACAGTTATCAATTATGTTACAAAACTTGGATTTATAATGCATATCTAAATTATTATAACAAATTTGCTTGGAACGTTTAGTACCGCACTGAACGTCATGACAGAAGGAAGAACTTTGTGCTGTACATGGAAAACTCACAATCGCTGCCTCAATAGTTTAATTCGAAATGTATAAATAAATGCATGAATGTAAATAAATATTGCTTAACGTATTAAGGGGCGCGACGCGCATTGGGGCTCGCTACAATTTCCAGTGTAGTTTAGTATATCTGGTAAATGTATACAACTACTGGTATGACTGATCACCAAGAAATTAAAAATGCAACTAATTATTGACGGAAAGTATTACGACGTATAGTACAGTGGTGTGAAAAAGTTCTGCATTAGTTGCACAAATAAGATAAATTGCAGTTTAAACCCATTTTTTTCAAATATTTTTCATTTCATCATTGCAAATATAACATAGGTACTTAAACTCGATATCAGTAATAATAATAGTCCAAATGTTGATCCATAAAAACACGGAAACAAATCGATACATAAATTTTATTCAAAAACAGAAAATTTGTACATAATATATAATAATGTAGTCTACATCTAAACGTTTATTACAATATACACTAATTAATTTTAAATTATTGTAATAGTTAATAGGATATCCGTTGTTTTTAATCCACATCTTTTTGGCATAGAATTAACTAATTTTTTAAATTATTCCTTCGTAAAGCAGCGATACCAGGCATCAATTAGGGATTCGATTACTTCCACTTTTATTTGTGGGATTTTTTCCTGGCATAATGTTAGAAATCCTCTGCCATAGTTTTATATAGAATTATGGTCCGGGGATTGTGCTGACCAGTCTGTTCTTTTAAATTTATTGGTCGATATCCAAGATTGAACAACCTTTGCTCTGTGGCAAGGAGAATTATCACCTCAAAAGATGAAGGTTTTGTCAGGAAATAACTTTTTTCCACTATATAGCATCTTCTCCTGTAGGCCATCAATGTATTTGATTGAATTCATCATGCCAGATACAACATGCAATCTACCAACAGCTTCAGCAGACATGCAGCCCCATATCATGACACAACAGAACACACTGTCGTGAAAATTCTTCTCCAGGAAATCTTTTAACATATGTGTTTCCCGCATGATTGTTAATGTTAAAGGCAGTTTCATCACTAAATAATACATTTTGCCATTGTTCTGGGGCCCAATGGCGATGATCCTTTGTCCATCTCAAACGCTGGAGCCTTTGTTTTTCTGATAGGGCTTTGCAACCCCTAAGGCATGATTTAAGAAGTTTCCGTCTTACAGTAGTGCATACACCTACTCCAGTAAGTTCGGACCAAATTGTGGATAAATCTGTCGAATTAAGACTTCTATCTGCCAGGCTTGTCCCGCAATACACTGTCGTCTCTCACTGATGGTTTTTTGGACGGCTACTGCGGGGTTTGTCTATAATTTTTCCCGTCTCAGAGTATTTTTTGATCATTCTAATAACTGTAGATTGATTGCAATGCACTTTCATAGCTATTTCATATTAAATGCATTTTAATGATCCCATTAGAAAACGCGCGAATAACTTATTATCAATTTTAGAAAAGAACTTAGCTTAAGTGTGTTCTATGGACTTCTAAGTACCTAATTAAGAGATAAGTTGTTGACATAGTCATTAGAATCTGGAAACTTGTAACGTGCGATTCCTTACGCGTAGTTGATTTATATTTAATTTTCAAGATAACATTTTGGATTGCATACTTTATGCTTTTGGTTATATCAATTTTGGCCTTGTTTGAGTTTTGTGTCATTCATTCATATATTTCCGGTTCAGAAAATGACGGTATGATGCTTCTGTGTGGCATTCATTATTTTTGGACTCTCAGAGAAATTGCACGTGTTCTTGAATTATTTTAGAAGTAGTTCTAAGGCTTGGGAATTTTTCCCGATTTACTTTTCAAGACACAATTGTTGAATTATAGATATCGATAGTAGTGATATGAATTCCAGGGAGTTATCCCGATTTTTGTGTTAATCTTTTTGAGGAAATTCTTTCGCCAGTTTTACATCTTTTGGTAAGCATGGAAAATCCATATCCGATTGTTTTATTTCTAAGTCATTTGAATTTATTTAGGAGAATACGATATGCCGATACGGCCGAAATCATCTATCTTCAGTTAAAATAAAGGAGACCTTGGAGATATTTGCACGCGATTGGAGTTATCTTCCGTTGCAGAGAATACAACAGATGCCGAGCAGTCCGAAGTATCAGCGGCGTTATTAAGCATTACAGGTGTCCGTTCCGATTACACACATTTAATTCTTAAATAAATTTTTGATTGTACGAAGGAGATTCGGAAAACTCTAATTTCAACCAGAAAGGGGTAGTCATCAGCATTTTTATTTATCTATACATTGAAAGATGGGTAATTAAGTTGCATGATTATTGTGATTTCAATTCCAATTAAGGATAAATTTTGTTTTAGTTTATATTGTAATATAACGAAATTTTGTTTGTGTTTGGCAAATGGTCGATAGTGTACACAAACCTTTCTATTTAGAATTCAACAATTAGGCGGAATATTGCGAAAGGTTTTGATTTTGATCAAAGAATGCATCGGTACTTAGTACCACAATTTAGGTATTTTTAATCTGGGTATTTGGTATGCGAGGCCTCGAGAAACTTTGAATACTTGGCGGGTTTGGTCGCGGGTTGTATTTGCGGGTTGAAAGCGGAAGTAATGCTTTCGTAGTCAATAGTAATTTCGCATTATTGCATTCCCTACTTTGTTTAATTTAATGTTGGAGTAAATTATTTGCCTTATTGTGTACTTTTACCCATCAACTTTTTTTATTTATTTATATACAGATATTTGTGTTAATGTCCTGTTGCGTTGTGTTCTGCGTGTTTTATAATATTTTCGTAAATTAAAATTTGGTAACTTGATGTTATGGTGTTTTATTGTGTATTGTTGTATTATAGTTTTCTTTTGTGACAAATTGAGCAATTGGCGAAACAAGGTAAGTTCGACCTCCAGGAATGTTCCTGTTTTACATCGTGTTATCTTCAAGGGCGAAGGATACTTTAAAACAGGTGGCGCCTAGGCTTATCTACCCTGCCTTCTTCGATTGTAGCTGGTCGAACTTTGTCCGTGATGCCTGGACCTTGCAACGTGGATTTAAGTGGGTTGTATTGCGTTACAAGCTATGCCAAAAATGTAGTTAACTTCAAGAAATAATTATTTTTTGGGTGATGTAAAACTATTTCACACCACTGTAAATGTAAGAATAAGGTTTGTTGCTAAGAAGATATATTTTGATACCTATAGAGTTGATGATCTTCAAGACTAAGTAATTTCTGAAAATCAAGGAATTATGTGAATCGTATCTCAATGAAATATTAGGGGTAATAGGTAAATAGAAAATATTTTTATCTATTATATCATTTACAAACAAGTCCAGCTTAAGACTGCATTTCGCTACGAATTAAAAATTACAGACACGCGGGTTTGTTTAGTGGGTGCAGCCGTGGGATGCGACGCAAGATGTTGTGAGTTCGAATCCCGGGAACTGCTATACCTAGGTGATATTTTTAAATCTACGTAGACTCAGCCTTAAATAAGTACCCAGGGGCAACACCTGGGATAATTATAACGGCTAGAGCGTAGTGCTGGCCACACTGCCTCCCTTCTAATGTCGACCGGCCGGCCGCGGCCCTACCAAAAGTAGCAGCTATACCTGCTACTCTCCCAAAGATGTCATGACGCTTATAAATGGAGACTATTCTTATACATTAAAAATTCAAGAAATATGTACCAAATCGTCTCGACATAAAAGAGGTTTGGAATGCTAATGCATTCAAATATACAGAAATAGGACACTGCCATACGAATAAATAAATAAACGTAAACAGGGCCGGTTCTGGGCTGTTAGCCCCGGCGTGTTATAGATATTTTGCCGCCCATGCCATTGCGAATCGAGTACCAATAAGTATGCTATTAGATTCCTAATCTAACCTACGGAGAATGTTTTCTTCACCGTTTTATGTAGTTGTTAGGATTATAATTATTTTATAATATATATTGCTATTATATTTATAATTCCCTTGGTTATAAATAATACATTTTTAGTTCTTGCTCTACGTTGGTGGTGAGAAGATACTGTGACTAAACCGTTATTAATCATCGACTCGGCTTTATAAATTAATAAATATACACATTTAAATTGATTAATTAATGCTCCGGCTAAATTTGTACAACTTCAATTGAAGGTTTTCTTGAAATTCTTAAGAAATCAATGTGGCTTCCCCAGTGATAGGTAGGTATAACATACGTCCATCCAACACAGCACTTGAATTATGAAAATTCTGCTCATCAACGCTTGAAATGAACAGTACTTTTTGAAAACTGCAGATGTTAGGCGAATAGATTTGTTTTTTAATTAATTTTTTTATTTCATTCATTATAATCTTTCTCCTCCAGCAATAAATCACTTTATAGGTTCACAAGTTTTACTTTTATGAAAAATGACGATACATTTAACATTTATAGTTTTTGAGGTTACGTTGTATTTTTATATTTAAAATTACTTATTTTTTTGGAGAAACTGAACATCCTAACGCTTCGAGAAAAAAAACCTTAACTGATACTTGAATTTCAATAGAAACGCATCTAGATTTGCCTAACTGTGCAATCAAAATGAATGACATCTTATAACAAAAGATAATCGAAAATATACAAATTTAATTAATTAATAACTAATGCCCTGTAATGGTTTCCTAAAATCAAATACAATTTTAGACTTCACCCGAAGTTTTTCTACCCAATGATGTATAATAAGTATAGCAATTCCGAAAAAATATTTTAAACTTTAAAAAAGCACATATATCTAAATTACATTTTCCTGACGTCGTTTTTATACAAGATTGCATTTTATAGGAGCTTCTATACATTTTACACTAATTTCAGTCATCACAATGTTTTTGGCAGTTATAAATCCACGTTTTTATAGGTGTAACTTTTTTTTTTTTTATTAAAAGAATCGTGGGGTTCCATAGCAACTCCACGATTCTCATCCCACCCCGCTTACCTCGGATCAGCGCACGTAGCGCTATGCACGAGTCTAACATGCCCCACCCTTGAAAACCCCTCCAACTATGCTACCGAGTCACTCCCGCTGCTCCAGAATTAATTAAAATTCGGGCCACAACGGGAGTCGAACTCGGGTCAACCGGTTGCGAAGCGGACTCTCGCCCACTGCGCCACCCGGTCGCCATAGGTATAACTTAACTTTTGCGGAATTTCACATAAATGAGCACTTACAGCTGTTAAATCAAACACTCCTTCTACAAATCTGCATGGAAACTACTCCATAGGTCCTACGTCATCTTTTAACATAGTTTAACTTAGATTTCAATATAAATTTGCATAAATTTTTCACAAATTATGCCGCGAACTTTTTATCAGGTAATTGGCGAACTACAATGGAGGCAATTCAAATCCTGCTCCACTCTACAAATTACTTACTATAATCTACCTACAACACTTTCAAGATGAGATATGAGATGAATACAATACAAACAACCTGCAGGATCGTAAGGCATAGGTTTTAGAAGCTTGCATCCTTAGCATGTATATCCTTACATACAGCGTACACATGGTGTACTAACACTTAGTGTATGTTTAAATTGTACTTAATATAAGTTGTTTTTACGTATGAAAGTTTCATCCGAAGGCATCTAAATGACATAACAATAACGAAACCTCTGTTTGCATAGAAAATCACAACAATATTGTATACATGTTTAAAACAAAACTGTATAAAAATAGCACACATAAAAACCGTAACTTGATTCTTACTTATTGCTTTTTCATTTGTCAATTCGTCTGATAATTCCAAACTGTCCCACAATTCTTTATCTACAGCCAACAGTCCTAGATCACTAAGTCCCTTAAGTCTTTGACGTTCTTAAATATGTCTCTATAACTTTGAGTTTTAAAAAACTTTTTCTACCTGATGCTACATTAACTGATAATGTTCTAAGAATTCTCAAAGCTCTAAACCCATAAGGATATTACGACATGAAGTTATTTTTTGTTATACATGTTAAGTTTTGTGTAAAGAGTTTGCACCACTGATCATAATTCTAAATGATACCAGCTCGTTGAAGAATTGAAGATTATCAATACCTTTAAAACTTTTGATTCCTTTGATAATCTAAAGGGAAACATTTAATGTAAAGCAAGATTTCTAATTTCCTTTCCAGTCGTTTCTAGAAATTCAGAAAGAAATTTAAATGCAATCCGACATTCTTGCATGATTTCCAAACCTTTCCCCAATCGAATGTAAGACTGAATCAACAAGCGTTAGATAAAATTGTATTCTGAACAATTTTTTTTGGATTTATGACAGATTGATAATCACCTTCATAATCAGAAAAACGAATTTAACCTTCTTACTACCAACAGTTGTTTGTCACGTTAACCCTATACAGGGGTGCAAATGCGCCCCAACGAGTTTTTGGGCTATTTGTACCTCTGTAAATAATTAAACCACATTATATTGTTATATTGTCTATATTTATGTTATTTAACATCAAAAATTATAATACCACATGCAGGGTGTTTGAGAATTAATGGATAAAAACAAGTTTGTACCCTATACCTAAACTACAAAATGTTATACAAGTCAACGTCATATTTGTTATTTAATAACAAAAATCAAAATACCACATACAGGGTGTTCGAAAATTAATCAATAAAAATAAGTATGTACCTCTAACTACAGAATGTTTTACAAGTCAACGTCATATTTGTTATTTAATAACAAAAATCCAAATTACCACATACAGGGTGTTCGAAAATTAATCAATAAAAATAAGTATGTACCTCTAACTACAGAATGTTTTACAAGTCAATGTCATTCGCGGTTGAATCTTCTTGCATTTTACTGTCGCAATTCTTACACATCACATTCCGACAGGAATGTTCACTACAAACAATGTTTTTGTATTGTATACAATGCTGCCTAGGCTTCCTGTCTTTTTTTCTTTCGCACAAATAGCACCTTCCTTGTACTTCGTTTGGTGCCTCGGTTTTTCCTCCGTTAGCTTCCAATTGAGGCAGCACACTGAAAATTGCTCGTGTGATATTCTTTTGGAGTTTAGTCTTACTTTTCTGGTAGCGGGCGGTAATGTGAGGAACGGCAAGTGCTCTACCTAAATTTAACAGGAACTTTCTTCTGTCGTCTAGCACTAAATTTTGTTTGACTGGATGTTTGATCACCCACAGTTTATAAGCATTCAATGTCGCCATATCAATCAAATGACCAAATATTGTCATTGGCCAACGATTTGTTTTTCTACGCACCGTATATTGTTTTGCCATATAATCCACTGAACCGACTGCGCCTTTTGTTGCATTATAATGCAAAATAATATCTGGTTTGTAATTGGTTTCTTCTCCGGAAACGGCATCATCATGGTGTTTAGTCTACATCATAATCACTGCTTTTCCTTGTTTGGGTACATGTGATGCTAATGTTACATTACTTTTGTAAGCGAACATAGTGGAGAATATTGGTTTCTTTGAATCGGGTAGAAGTTGCCTCGGAATGTATGGTTTATTTTTTCTCAAGGTTCCGCATACAGTAAAATGTTTATTCAATAGAGCGTCCGCTAGAGGTAAACTGGTGAAAAAATGGTCAACTGTTATTCCATGTCCAGGTTTTAAGTGATTTACCATGTCCATAACCACTGTTTGATCCTGATTCTCCTCAGGCTTATTCCCCTGTTTGCCCAAATAAACTTGCATGTTTACAACATAGCGACTTTCACAGTTGACAATAGCCCACACCTTGATTCCGTATTAGTCGGGCTTACTCTTCATGTATACACGAAAAGGTGTCCTTCCTCTAAAACTTACTAATTGCTCGTCAATCGTAAGATGCAATCCGGGATTGTAAGCCTTTTTACAGTTTTCCACAAAAGGGTCAAATATATCTCTGATTGGAGCGAGTCTATCTTGTGCTCTGCGAATTTCTCTGGTTAAAAAATTATCGACTCTCATAAACGCTGTTATTTGTTCAAACCTGGTTCGAGACATTACTGCAGCAAATATTGGGCGGCTGTAGGAAGGTTCTGAATTCCACAACATTTCGACGGGTTCTTTTTTTGCTTGTAATGCTCCCATTGATATAAGTAAACCAATGTATGGACCATGGATTTCCATTTTGTTGGTGTTGCACCAAACCCTTTACCTTGGTAAATTCTTGGCATTCCATACGTCATAAAGGTAATTGGCTTTTCTGTTAGTTTCCTTTGCAATGATGTCGATAATGTCGTCGGATATAAAACACTGCAAAACCTCAGTCATACTTTCAAATCTTGAGCTATAGGCAGTTAGTCCTGGTGGAACCTTCAGAATGTTTGAAATATTACGTCTAGATTTTTTGATCGGTACTTTTGACCAAACTTCACCATTTTTAGCTTTATAAATGTTATCCCCCACATTTTCTTCGTCACTTTACCAGAAGATACATTTTCTTCATCACTACTTTCATCGTCAATCTCTTCCACATGATCCTCTTCAATCTCATTTTCTTCATCATTCATTTGCTGTATATAATATTGGAATACTCCGGATCTTCAAAATCATCCTCTAGATAAGCCTCTAGCTCAGCATCAGTCAGCTTTGCACAATTTCTTGGTTGAAAAGGCATTTTTACCAATTGCAACTAGATAACACACTGAAGCAGTTCGGATAAGACTAAAATGCGTTCCACGGATCGTCTAGTTTATATACAATCTCTCACACCCATGTTACGACAAGTCTATTCTAATATAAGCTTGTTTGGCGCGTCCTACACAAGTTCGAACATGAATATGGAGCATACAGAACGCACTCTAAACAAGTTCAAGCATGAATATCAATATGAAACCGGTACTATTAAAATGAACAAAAAGCACCAACAGGGGTGCAGGGGCACTCCAGAGCCAAAAAATAAATAAAATCATAATTGATTAGATATTCTCGAAATATTTTGAATTATTAGGAAAGTACATATACTAAACAACAATAAATAAAAAGGAGAAGCACGTGGCAGCGGCGCACAAAAAATTACAACAAAAAAAGGAGCAGTGGGGTGCAGGTGCATCCCTGTTAGTAGGAAGGTTAAACTGGAAATTCTGCCTTTACATTTAATTCTACTGCTAAACCGTATGATGCATCCCTAATATATTTACTAAATGCCTCGTCAGATCTGGCCGCACTTAGAAATTTAAAAGCTCACGTAAAACATTAAGAGTTTTAGTTATGCTGTATTGAGGCCTGAGGGCACTGCAACATTTTTCTTAGAACATCAATTTTTGGCAGAATGTCGTGCCATACATAATGACTGAGGAAATTAACTTAGAAGACGTTATCCGATGTAACAAACGTTGAGCTGTATGTTTTGCTTTAATGTCTCTGGAATTGTCGTCCATTGTGTCATTTAAACTTTCCATGACTTCACTTAATTGCGGTTTTAGAGGCCGCACTGCTTCTATTCTACTCTCCTACCTTGTACCACATATTTCAGTGTTAAAAGACTTGGTTTTTATTAGAGATCGTCACGAAAAATGTAGCACGAAGAAGTTCTACAACGAATTATTTCTTTGCTAACTTTCGCCTGTTGTGCGGTTTTTATTAAATGAATATTCACAATACCATCTCGATTAATTAAATTTCAGAAATTATCTATCGTATTTTTTCATAGATTTGTAACAATTATTATTACTTAAATATGGACGCAAATATGAGTTTTATTGCACCGCCCTGCACGTAGATACGGATAAATTATTGAATGTGTTACAAGTGAACCATTTTTAAAATGCTGCACTATACCTTGTCAAGATTATGACGGAAACGCATTTGATCTAGAAATACTGCTGTAAAATTTATAGATAGTTGTTCTTATAGGAACTAGATATCTTATTTTTTTTTAATTATTCTCTAGGACGGTAAACATTTAGCAGTGCTGCTTTTTAATTTCCCATACTTTAATACAATAACACAAAATTTTGACACGACAACCCATAACGGAAACGTATCGAGTTTGTAACAATAATTTTTGCAAACTTTTTAACATCAAAACTAAGATTGAATGACGCCGACCGCGGTGGTTTGGTGGTTAGCGCACTTGCCTTTAGTTCCAAGGGATGCGGGGTCGAACCTGGCCGAGGGGGGGATCTGAAACTGCTCCTTCCGTCAGTCGGGTAAGAAGCAAAGCGGTAGGTCCCGTGCCACGTTAAAAATCACTATTGGAGTTGGAACTACCCCAAATAGGCAAAATTCTTAGTTCTGCAGTAATTAGAGATGCTTGGATTTTTATTAGCGCTCTAGAGCTATTGATAAAATTGTGGGTTTAATAAGAACCTGGAAGACCCATTAGGAGTTTATTTTAAATTGTTAACGAAGCTTTACTCTAAAGCCTCTACTACTATTACAGTAGTTTTTCTTCTGCACTATCGTGTCATATTATATGAGATAAAGATTTTTGAGCCGTTATCTGTTTGTAGTTCTTTTCTGAACGAAACTAGTTCTTCATTGTGGCAGGTGACTACTTTACGATACAAAACAAATGTCACATTTGAAAATGAACCCTTTAAGATTGAAAGTTATTTCGGAAATGATGTAAAAGTTGATCAACAAAAGTTTCCAAATATTGCTTTTGTAAGCCACCTGTTTAACAAACTTTATATTTGTGTCAAATTGTCGTGAAAACTGCAACGTCTTTAAAATACGGCCAACAACATTTACAGATGAAATAGTTGCAGCAGCAATTGAAACTAGAAAAAAATCTGCCTAAACAATTGGCTGAACTTCTGAAGTCTTACATCGCAAACAGACTATTCAGGATCGAGCAAGAAGAAGAATACTCCGATATAAAATTAATAATTACAACAAGGCAGTATCCTGGGGCCAATACAATACCTATTGTACACCAATGACATTCCGTCAACCAATGAGATAACGAGCCACGTTTACAGACGACACTGCAATATTAGCGGTAGGCGAAAGAACTGAAGAAACGGCAGAAACAATACAACAAGCCACAAACCAGGTGGACAATTGGACAAAACGATGGAGAATGAAACTATATTAAATCAAGTCAGTGCATATCAACCTCATGAATATCAAGCATGATTATGTGGCAGTGACACCCAACAACAGTATCATACCGCATGCTACTACAGCTAAGTATCTTGGAATGAACTTGGATGCCAAAGTACGATGGAAAGAGCATATAAAAAAGAAAAGAGAAGAACTAAATATAAAATATAGGAAAATGTATTGGCTACTGGGAAGAAACTCACAAGTTTCAATACATAACAAGTTACTTCTTTACAATCAAGTTGTAAAACCAGTATAGAAATATGGTTGTCGACTTTGGGGCTGCAACAAAACTAACATTAAACAAATACAAAATTTCCAGAACAAAGTGCTGAGGAATATAGTAGATGCACCCTGGTACGCGTGAAACAGTAATATCCACAGGGATCTAAGGCTAAAAACCGTGACGGAAGAAATAAAGGACCTTGCCCAGAAGCAAGAGACCAGGCTTCATCACCACGTCCAACAATCCAACTCCTCAAGAGGACCAAAATAATTTGAGCTAGTGTAAAGAGACGTGAAAGTGTCAGTGAAAAAAGCAGAGCAAAGTGAAAAAAAAAAAGTGTTGCAAGACAGAACTGAGAGTACATCAATGGGTGAATTCTTAACATAACCATTTAATTAATTTAAGTTAGATCAAAACTTCTGGTTAGCCTTTTAGACTAGTTGTTATGTAACACTTATAATAAAAAAAGCAATAGAAACAATGGATGCTGAGTTAGATACTTCGGTCCACTCTTTATTGTCATAAATAAACCCCATTGTCAAAATATGTCACTAGACGTCACAGACTTTTAGGATGTAGTCCGCCTAAAACTCTAATTGTTCTTTTCAAACGGCTCTACATCTTGAATAAGTTGGTGTTTAAGCAGTTGTGATTGAAAGACGATTAACTGGACCAATTTTTATAAAAATATTATTGTAGAAAGATATGGATAAGAAATTTAGCAACCATTTATTAAGTACATTATGACACATTACGAGAGGGTCAGTTTTAAGAGGACGGGGCTAAACCTCATTCTACACCCGATACGTTGCAGTTGTTAAGATTGATCTTTGATAATACACTAATTAGCAGAAATACAGAAAATCTCTGGTTAGTAAACTTCTACACTTCTGCCCCAGAGAAGATTTACTTGGCAGAATACCTCGCTGGTTTGCCATTACCTTACAAAGGAGAACGGTTGTTAAAAATCCGATGTTCCGATACTAGGAGTTGAACTTTCAGCGTAGAAGTCTAACGCGCTAACCTTATCCCACAGCCGCCTCATCAGTCCTTCACTATTTTGTATTCCCATTCGAATTTCTGAAATAAGAGAGTGACTTACTGAGAAAGTTGAAGTGATATTATCACTATTACATGCTCCATTATTTGGAGAACGCATTCAATAGTGCCAGACGAAGGACTCAGAAATTTACTAAAGCAGATGGTGCATTTTGATTATCGTTTTGAATGAAAGTAATAAAATTTCTATCAAATGTAAATAGAGCTTTCTACTATTTTATTATAATGCAAATAACTCATTAACTAACTGCTTAACGGTGGACATAATATGTTTACCATGTCCAGGTCAACTTCAAATGGCTGCATTTTCATACACCTGTTTTTACTACAGCCTGTCTAAATTTTAAATATTTATTAGTAACGCCAGTAAATTATCTGCGATATATATGAGTAACCATCGAAAATGTATAATAGCGTTGCCGCCATAATTTCCAAAGTTTCGTGTAATATCCATAGTTTGAAGTATAAGAAGTCTAAGCAAGCGCTTATTTTTTAATGGATTACTCAACCAAGCGTGGAGCTTAGCCCACGGATTCGCCCAACAGTATTTTTTGTTGTAGTATCAGTAATACTTGTTGCGTTTACTCATTTGCAACTATAATATCCTATCAAAAGTCTTGCAAGACGACGATAAAAAGTATATAAAACATAAGATTTATTTAAGGATAAATTACCACTTTATAGCAAAGTTTATGATTCATAAAACCCCCAGGAGAAAATTTATTGCAATTTGATCCATAAGTTGAGCGTAGCAATGTTTATTAAACTATATGCTGTGCTCTACGAGTTCTTTATTACATAAGAGCGATGGTGGTTGTAGTTTCTAAAACATTTTAGCTAACTATAATATTCCCGGATAAAACAAAAAATTTATTTTTGCTTTGTATTCGCCTCTTTTGGTTTCTTTCAAAACTAACTCTACATGTAAAATAATTGGTTCTTAAGGCCTGGTTTTTATTAGAGGTCGCTACGAAAAATTTCGGCGATGTGTACTTTACGGTACTGAACGTGAGTGGTTGGTATAAAAAACGGACCAAAGTTTCGCGAAGGTGGACGACTATTACAACGATTTAAAGCGTCGTAGAATAGGCCGAAAAAAGAGAATTCATTAATTTGCACTACGGACCAATTACGAATAGGGGGGGTTATGCCAATATGTTGTTTCCAGTTTGCTATTGTCTACTTCTGTCAAATGGCGATTCTTTGCTGAAACTACTAAACTTCTTTTGGTATACACCACACACGAGTTTACTGTCTGTAGAATCTTCCAATTCCATGTTCTGTGCCCTAAATTAAAACTCAACAATGCAATTACATTGAAAACAAAGTCATAGTAAGGAAAATTGCCGATTTTAAAAGTACTTTTGGTAACACAGATTAACAAAAACGGAGGACAGAAAAAGATACAAAATGTTAAAGTGCCCCCAGCATAAAATTGGCGAGATCCTTATTTAACTGACACAGAACAATAAACGACCTACAAGGTATATTCGATGAAATTTGTAAATTTGGCGCGAATCATTAGCTTCACCTCCTCTTCATCGTTTGTGCACATGGGGAAGAAAAGGTGTACAACCTATCATTTTGACGAGTGTTAAAATGTCCACTTTCAAAAAATACCACAAACTGGAATTCTCGTCTCTCCAAGACGAACTTTTAATAGAAAAAGTGAAAAAAAACCCACCACTTTAATCTAAAAAGTTAAAAAGTTACAAGGATTTGAAAATGAAGGAAAACATTTGGGCAGCACAGGTAAGCTCTACATTACATTGTGTACACGGATAAAATTATTTGTACGTATTTAAAAAATATGTTCATTTCCTTAAATAAATATTTATTTCTATTAACTAAAGTAATATTTAGTTGATGCCTAGGTATGTTTTACGTTTATGATAATTTAACTGTCAATTTATATAGATACCCTGGTCTTGGTAATACCTTTTACGATTAAAAATTTATTTTGCCAACTAACACTGTCCACATTGATGTTAAAATAATCTTTAAATACTTACTTCGCGGACATTTCTAGCTGCAAAAGTGGCTCGCCTACTATGAGATGGTGGAAGACTGACGAGATTCTCAGTAGGGACTTGGATTTGAAAAATTGTTTTTTTTCTGGAGATGGTGTTTTATAATCCCTTAACATATTGTATAAAAGACAAGTAGCAAAAATAATATTATCCGTCTTTTTTTATGGCGATTGGTGTGAAATAGATTCTGAAATATTCAAAATGCATTTTCTGTTATTCTTCTCGCTCGGTAATAACGATAACTGTATGTAGCAACTGTCATGTCGACAGCAGATAAAGTCTGTGGATATGGCTTCATCATAATTTCAGTAAGAGTAAATGCACTATCTCGGAGGATTACGTGTGGCTGCATAATGGTCGTATTTGGAATTATAGCTGGGAGTGGAATGCTGAAATTGCCAGCAGTAATTTATTAACCAAAATTTGATTTGCTGTAGACCTCAGCATCTCCTTCACCGCCATAGGTCACCACATCTACGACTACAAATTTACAATCAACATCAACAAGGGCTAGCAAAACTATGGAGTAATACTCCTTGTAATTAAAATGTAGCGATTTTGTGTTTGGCGTGTTTTCCATCAATGGCCATGCAGTAGTTTGCGAAATTCCAGCGCTTATAAAATTGTTGGGTGTTTCTTTTAAGATAATTCTCCGTAGCAGTAGACATGCATATTTCTGTCAATTTGCTGTGAATAGCTGAAACTACTTGTCTGATAATAATGCTGATCCAACTGTGACAAATTCTAAATGAAAATGCTAGAGATCAATAAGACTCTCCCGTGGCTAAATATCTATAACAAAAAAACACTGAATTAAATGTACGATTAAACGATAAAATACGTTCAGTTGAGAAATGCAAGAAAGATGGATTAATTTACGGGACTATTATATAAGAAAAAAGAAACTGGGTTTTACCGGAAGCGCGGCTACTAGGCAGCGAAATCCAAAATTTTGTTAATTGAAGTTTTTACATAATGCAGCTTTGATACACAGGACGTGAGTACAAACTCGGAATTATTTAAGATTTTTATTTTTGATTTTGAAATATTCTGTTGTAGTACCAAATCCATTGTATTTGGTACTGCTATCATTGAACAAGCTGCCGATGGCAATGGAAATGTTGCAGATTGTTCTTGCGTAGAAAGTGGAAACGAAGAAACAGCAATCTCATATGAAGAAACAGCAGAAGAAATTGAACCAACAGTTGAAACACGAGAAATGGAAGAACGGAAAACAGAGGAACCTGAAATTAGTTTCGCTACTATATAGACCGAGACAATTTCCACAACGGCGAACAAACAGATAAAAACTGACACGCACGACAGAACATACAGAAAAAAAGCCCGAATGTATGTCCTTCAGGATATTCAACAGGGAAGATTTGAAAGAAATACATTGCTGCTGGATCCTCCTCAGCGTGCTACCACACCTGTGCCTGAATCAACTGAAAATCACATTGATTAATTTTTTAAATCACTGGCGGCTACATCTAAAATATTACCGCCTTTGTACTTAGCGGAGCCTAAGAGGAAGTTGTTCCATTTTATGGCTGAAATTGAAGAAAAAAATATGCAGGATAAATACCAAGATAAATATAGATCTACATGCACTCCACCACCGTTCACGTCAACACCAAGCCCGTCACCCTCTCTAGCAACCTGCTCTTATGATTCAACTTGTACTTTCATCACCTTAGGACAAAATGACTACTTAGAAACTAGTTTATCGCTTTCTGGGTAAAATGTCGATTGATGCTTGGATTTGATTCCCAGGCGCTACTACATCTACTACACAAAAAAATTTGTCCTGCAATGTAAATATATACATATAAATGTATACCGTAAGTATTTTCTTTAACGTGCAATTACTCATACATTAATTAATCCATCAATACCCGAAATAATTTTCTTTTATGTTAAAGAAGCAGCTATTGAAAAAATATCTAAACATTTATTATTGCACGAAGATGTGAGAACATCTTAAATCTTCGAAACTAGAATTGTAAATGGAAAATTTTGTAACGACCGTTTGTTTCATGATAAACTAAAATATAGAACAGTAATAATTATCGATGTTCAAATTGTAGAGATTCTTTAAGAGAATTAATACATATCCAGAAAAAAATTTTTTATCAATCGGTACTTGTCACGAGCTTTGGTAAATACAATACACATACGGTTTGAAAAAAAAAATGTAATTGCAATTCTAGAAATGCATCCATATAAATTGTAAGTGGCATTTAAAGAAACAGATATTGCTGATAGATACAATGTTCTACATCGCAGTGAATTTGTGTTAAAGTAATAATTTCATATTCTCTATAGCCTCTAAGTACAAGTGTTGTGGTGAATTCGCGGTGAAGTGAAATAATCACAACCAAATTCATCGTACAGTAATTTCCTTGAGGTGGAAACCGTCGCTGAATATATACTCTAATCGAATCCATTGCAATTGAGATTGGAAAAAATTTAATTACTGTCGCCTTTGGAGTAATCGCCGTACATCTTTGAATAGACAAGTTGGTGATTGCAGGTCATAGAAACCGAGCGGCTTTACAAACTTTGATCTAATTAAAGACGTGCAATTTTAGTAGGATGATGAGATTACGCTTTTTTTATATCTCATTTTTTAATTAATTTTCTATATTACTTTCCCGTTTATAGTATTAAAAAATTATTCTTCACATATCTCAGAAACAGACATCTGGTTTGGGTATATCATATAAAGTCATGATCAGCTAATAAATAGGAAATATAATAGAAAATACACAGATAATTTGTTAATTCGGCAATCTGATGATTGCAAGCTTCTAGTGAATAATTGTGTTTTCCAGATAATACTTTTCATGCAAGAAACTTTTAAATGTTTGTTTCATTAAAAATCATTTTAAAACGAACGAAATATTGACTGCCACAACTGACTTTCAAAAAGCCTTTGACTCCGTGGATAGGAATAAATTATGCGAGAAGCTAATAAGATTAGGTATCAAAGGTATCATCTAATACGTGAAATTTAAACACAATTCTATTAAAATAGTTAACGGGAAAGAATCGTCTAACCTGATATCTCAAAAACGGGGAGTACTATAGGGAGACTCTTTAAGTCCAACTTTATTTCTGACACTAACGCAGGACTTACCAGAAGCTATACAAATGCCAGAAACAGACTGCCTTATGTACACCGACCATCTCGTTCTGTAATCAAAAAATCTTAAGCAACTCCAGACAAGCTTGAACTACCTGAATACCTAGTGCGAGGCAAATATGTTGAATATTAATCATGCAAAAAGTAAGGTGGTGAAATTTAGAAGAGGAGGCAGATATAAAATAGATGATGAATGATTTATAGGCAACCAACAACTGGACTTTGTAAATGAATATTAATATCTAGGTGTTACACTCCAGCAACTGTTGACTCTAACGAAGCATATCCATACAAAAAGCAAGAAAATGGCTCAAGTAATCGGGTCTTTAAAACACCTTCAAAATTTAAAGCTGAACACTGCAATTATGCTATATAATATTAAAATATGGCCAGCAGTAATTTATTGTCTTAAATCCATCTGCTCGCTGCTCTCCGCACAACACCTGCTACAGCTGGACAAAATTAAAGCTCGTTTTCCCAAGAATGCATCTAATACGTTCACTTTCCATCTGGCAGATGTGAGTAGTATGGGGGAGGAAATTCGTGATAGACAGATTCACGGACGCTCCACCATTCTCTTTACAAGTCTGGAAAGGTGCTAAGCAAAAACCACATCATTTTTTAAAATGTGTAACTCTACATGGCTTCCATCATCTCCTTTGTAACAAAACGAATTTCCATCGCCCATTAGATAGTTGCTTTTGTAGCCTCTGTGACAACCCAGTAGACAGATATCACATATAGACTGCAAAAAGCGAGGAAGTCAATCACTAGTATAGTTCATCTCTAAAATAATAAATGATAGTGTAACCGACTTATATTTTATTCAAATTAGGTTATTGTTATTATGTTTTAATCTGACAAATTACTCTATGAGTTTATTATCTATCCACCATATCTTTTCTATTTATATCTGTTGTCTTATGTTATTTTAATTATGTTCTATGAATTATGTTTTATTCAATATGTTTATATCTGCAACTGCTGGTGCGAAATAAATTACTATTATTAAAATCATTTAATTATGCTTTGAAATACTCACAATGTTATATAAACATAAATATAAATATAAAGTGAAGTGATACGCTGTACTACGACCTTCTGGAGTCATAGAAGTAACACCATTAATTTAAAGAAGAAAGCAACGCATAAGAGATTAGAGATTACCATAATTTTAAAAATATACAATTAGTTTAAAAATAAAAATAAAAAGAGTGTTCAACGCTATATTTTCATTCTGTAACGAAATGGAGTCGATTAAGGAAAAATATAGTAATCTTTATTAGATGCATTTTCATTGATAATAATAATATACAGAGTGTTTAAAAAAGGTAAGATAATTTACCCACTTATATAGTACTCATCGAAACAAACAAATAAGTCTTAATCACCATATGCCCGCGAACAACTGTGAGATAGAGGCGATATTATATTTTAAAATCAACATAATGCTTCTCATTTTCCATGAAAAACAAAATTATTATTAATCTTGTTTAGCGTGCACAATTGTATCCCTTACCATATCCAGCGGGTGCAACCCCTTACTTCTATTAATTATACTTAGAATACAAGAATGATGGGTTGTAGATTCATACTGAGGAAAGTTGCAGAAAAATCAAACTTTGCTGCCAATATTTAATTTACCGATGCAGCTACTTTTAACAGACGAAAATTCCCACCCTGTTGTCGAGTGAAGGCATCAGCATCGATTTCCGTTAAACGTTTACACCACCTTACATAAAACGATATGTTTGGATATTTAAAATAAATAAGAGTGGTTGAAATGAACAGGGCAATTTTAAATAATGAATTAAAAACAGATAATTTAAACTTCTTGCTTGAGTCACAACCTCTAGCTAACCTCAGCATTTTTGCATTCTGTTAATTTACCTGAACGCGGCCGGTGCTTTAAGCCGAGTTATCATTTTATAAGTAGATTAATTCGTGCTACAGAAATTGTCAATCAAAATAAGTATCTTCTAATCACTAACCATTGACAAAATCGCTTGAGTTTTCTTTGGATTCAAGAACATAAGTTTTAAATACGTTGTAATTACACTTTTTTTTTATTTATATTGATAAAATTAAAAATCATTTAATTACTTCAGTAATTTGATTTTTTCTTTATTATAGATGTTGAGGTTAGATAACGTGACTTCAACAATGTTTTGAGTTCCAATTACAAAAAATGGAACTCTTACCATCCATTTTGAAAACGAAAGAACGTCGGAAGGTGCCAGCCTTCTATTTTATTTTCCGATGCACAAAATTATCACAATTTTATTGAAAATTCCATAGTAAGTATTTAAAAAATACTCAGCTCAACTTAAAACAACACAACACAAAGTGTTATTGTTAAATAAACCAAATTTAAACAAATATTCAACAATTATGGAGTAGCACCGAAAGCGTGCTATCTCGACAAATACAAAACTGGAACTGAACAAATTTTCATGCCAGAAACATCAAATTTCAACAAAAAAGCATGGTTTCTAGGCAGCGTCCAAAGACAAGAACAGAGTCGAAAATTTCTAAAGGATTCCATCCAATAGAAATTAAGTACAATAATTACCTAAATAACATAAAAATCCTATAAACTAATTTAACTTTATTATAAATAAATTTACATGAAAACAACTTTCATCAC
>JABXWE010013439.1:0-27261 GCA_014611495.1 Limonius californicus
TTATTATCTTCTTAATGAACCTCTTGATCATCTCCAAATTATTTTTCGTTATCTTCACATTTTTAAACAAACTCAGCTACTGTATCCATTAAAGTATCCACCATTTTATATCCAATTCCATTGTTAATAATAGTTAAAATTATTATCATTACAAGCCCTTATTATAATTATTGTTATTATTGTTTGTCATTCTAATTATTATCTTCATTATTCTTCTTGTGATTATTTTTATTCTTGTCCATTCCATAAATTATTTCCTCCTTCGTAAACATCATCCATTTTCTTTGCTTGTTTCATCATCCAATTTCCAAATCTTGCTAGGTCTTCTTAATTAACCTTAATTTTTATTAAAATAGGCGGAGGTTCCGGAGGCGGCTTCGGAAACTTTGTAGTCTTCGAAGGCATTCTTGTTTTTCTATTCGAAAACATCCCCCTATGTTTATTCAAAAATTTCATCTGCCTAACTAACTTAATTAATTTTATTTTTATGAACATAAAGTTGTCATACAATTTCATTTCTTTTTTTCTATTATGCAACAATAAATAATTCTTATTATTATCCAAATTGTCAAATCCTATTACAAAATTATTTATAAATCCTACTCCCCATTTAAATTTTTCTTTCACTTCAAATTTTGGCAACATCTCATGGTTAATGTTTGGCTCCACTTGTATATAATTTGCCCCCGAATAAACTCTTCCTGTACCTTGTTCAATCTTACTAAATTTCTTGTCCACCTCGTCCATAAATTTTCCTGAGTTAACTTGTATCTCATAAACTTTTTCATTTAGATTTTTAAAATTTCTTTGAACTTTCTCTTTGTTTTCTTTAATATCCTTGTGGTGTTGATTAATCGCATCAGCCATCTTATCAATATGAACTTGTGTCTGTTCCATTTTACTTTCGACACCTAATTTGAATCCTTCCAACTCCTGTTCTTTTTCTTCCCATCTTAAACTTACATCTTCCTTAAATTTTATGAAATTTTCTTCCAGCAGTCCTGTTTTAACACACAAATTTCCTTTCGTTTCTTCTACGTACCGTATAATTTCATCAGTTTTTGCCAGCAATCTATCCTCCATTGCTTTGTTTTCCTTCTTTAGTTCCTGTTTAATCTCCTCTAATTTTGCTGTAGATTCTTGCATCTTTGTCATTATTTTACCCTCCATTGCTGTCATTTTATCATCCCTCTTTTTAGCCTGTTGTTCCCTCTTTTCATTTTCCATCTTTATATTGTCTTTCATTTCCCCAATCATTTTATTACTTTCTATCTTCATTTCCACAAGCATTCTCATAATTTGTTCCAAATCTATTTTCTCTTGTTTTCCCTTTGTAGGATCTTCTTTTTCCACTTCCTCTGTCCTTTCGCTATCTTGGGTTTCCTCCTGCTGTGTTTCTTCACATACTTCTTTATCTACTTCCATACTTCCTGATTCTTGTTTACTAAATTCAGCTTCTTTTCTAGTTCTACTTCTTGTTTGCATAAATAATTTTATTATTTATTTATAATTATGCTATAAACGGACTAAGTTTTTGATTAATTAACTACCAATCCTTTACTTTTAATTGACCAAATCTATGTGTATCAAATCGAATAGATTTTAAATAACCAAATAGTTCAGAAATCAAAGTCTAAATTTTCCTTCTCGTTAGGCACCTATATTTCTTGTTTTACTCACTAGAGTAGTTTTATTATCGCCCCACGTTGATGCGCCAAATTTCTGTCATAAACGATCAGGCCAAAGAAGTGGCCCCACGTTGGGCGCCAAATTTCTGTCATAAACGTTCAGGCCAAAGAAGTGGCCCCACGTTTACAGTGTCATTTTCTGACAAAGTTGATAAAAGGTCCACATTGGGACTGACATTATTAAATAAATTTTTGATAATTGACACTGACAGATTATTTTATTTTGACAATTAATTTAATAACTCAGAATTTTGAAAAAAAAAATGTATGAAACCAAAGTTTATAATATTCTATACAACTTGCCAAAGACAAAACGCTAGCTAAAAATTTAGTCGAAGAGCTTAGAGACTAATCTCTTTGGAGTCGGTTCACTATTAAAGGTAACTTAATGATTCGTATGTAAATAAACAATATGTGTAATTACCAGCTCATACAAGGATTACAATACTGGTACGAACTCCTTCGCCCTGCTTCAGCTGACCTAAATATATATCAAAATAACAATCTATATACAAGGTAACTCTAACAGCTTCTCAGAAGTTCTCTGCGCTCCGTACTCCAATCTTTTTATCAGACAATCTTACAAAGTGACGTTAAAACTTGCCTTGTTTCCTATGTGGTGCTTGTCGTTCACGTCTCCTCCCCGATCTCAAAACTGGATACTCCAAATAATTTGTTTATTAAAAAGACATTTTCATTTTCAAAAAAGGTTTACTTGTCATGTAGTTTTTCTAATATTACAGTTCTTCTAAATGCTTTAAATTCTAAAAAGTATTTTTCTTCCAGATTTTCAAAAATACAACTTTTTCAATTATTTTTATACCAATATCAATAACAAAAACAACAGCTAAAATTACCAAGGAAAATTGTAACACCAGGATACTAGTTTTTTAAAATAAATAAATTATAACTTTGTCAAATATAAAAACATTTTGATATTAATATAATTTTTTATAAGCACGACGAAAAACCAAATAAAAACCAAGTCAATCGAATAACCTCACAAGTAATGAAACACTTCAACCCCGCATGTTCCAACACAAATTCCCACACTATTTCTTTTCGCTTAAAAACTCCCATCATAGTACTCCAAATATCCATCAATGTATTAACTTCCTGCATTCCATCCGAATCCTTGTATATTTTATTAAATGTTATTGTTTAATAGGTTCGAGCTTAGCTTGCAATCGGCTTAAATTCATCACCAGCATAATAATACGTGTGTGATCCGGCAAGACACACATTGTTTAACCAAAAAAAATTACCGAATCTCAAATTGTTGGTAAAACGTACGCAACCCTTCGACTAAACTAAAAGAACTGCAATCTAGGATTCCATGACAATATATATATATATATATATATATCGGTTTAAAACGTTCGTCGTCGTTGTACGATATCTAGATTCCTATATCTACGATTTTCCCATTGTCCATCATAGAGGTTCTGGTCACTCATAGATATTCTAACTCTCTCATTCCAGTTTTTCTACGGACGTCCCTTTTTTGGTCGTTTTCATGGTATCCATAGCATAGCTTCCTTGGGTAGACGGTCTTCGGCCATTCGTTGAACATAGCCATACCATATTAGTTGATGACGTTCTACGTCTTTCATGATCGTGCCTTGTACTTCCTTCTGTTTTCGGATTTCTTCCTTTCGTATTCTTCCACTACGGAAGACCAGCGGATCTTCTTAGAGCATCCATTTTTGTAATTCGCCATGTTTCAGATCGATAGAGTAAACTGCTTTTTATCATTGTATCGTAAATGTTGAATTTTCTTCTTCTCGTTATTTGTTTACTCCATAAAATCCCATTTACGCATGCTATTGCCGTTCGTCTTAGTATTATTCTTAATCTGATACCTTTTTCATCTGCCCCAGTTTTGTCAAATATTGTTCCTAGATACTTGTATTCATCTCTTTAATATATTTTTCCATGATATTGCAATAAATTGCAACTAATGGTTTATCAGAAACAAACAATTACACGATTAACTACAAGTACCAACAGTTACGCAATATATTAAGGAAGTCAGTCAAAAATTTTATTCTTATCTAATGAACTGTTCTGGTGCAAGTCACTACTTCCGGGAACTAAAAAATACATAAAACACTAAAACGCAAGCTGCCGTAAAACCTCTTTCTTATGCCAGTTAGTGAACACAGTGATATGAGTGAATAATTTTAAACATCGTGTTAGTGATTGTTAATGTTGATTAGCTGAACATAATTATGTTACTACTGAGCTAAACCAAAAAAAAAACAGCGTGTTGTACCTACTGGTTAACGAATATATAAAAAACGAATATGATGATAGTGTTTAATTTCAAGTTTAAGTTTTACGGATTTATTAGTAAGGGTTTGTCAATGCTAAGTAAATTACACGTAACTACTCAGGAAATAACAAAATAAAAATAAATTTATAGTACGAAGTGTTTTCAATTGCAACCCATCTTTGCTTTATAAAAAACGCATTAAACAATTTAATTACAAATAAGTACCGTCACAATTAAGGCATCTATCCCATTGTTTTACTAACCGACGTATACCCTGCTCATAGAATTCTTGTGGCTGATGATAGAAGAAGCCTTCCACAGCTATCTCTATTTCTGCGTTAGACTCAAAATGCCGATCTTTTAATGCCTTTTTCAGCGGTCCAAAAATATGGAAATCGCAAGGCGATAGATCCGGACTATAGGGCGGATGCTCTAAAACCCTCCATTTCTTTCTTTGAAGAGTTTCTTTTACCACATTAGCAAAATAAGGTCTAGTATTGTCGTACTGGAAAATGACCCGACGCGTTACCTGGACGTTTCCGTCTTATTGCTGAGGAAGCTTGTTTAAAGTTTCATTGTACAGACTTGCATTGACATTTACTTCAGGTTCCTTAAACTCTATCAAGAAGGGTCCTTCTTGGTCGAAAAAATATGTTAACATCACCTTGCCTGCAGAAGGTTGTGCTTTAAACTTCTTCGGTGGTGGTGAACTTGAATGCTTTCAATGCATCGACGATAACTTATTGGATGGCTCGTAGTAATGGCACCAAGTTTCGTCACCAGTAACTATTGATAGAAGAAAGTCATCACTCATCACCATTTTATGTATAGTCTGTGAGGTGTTGCAGAGATAAGTCCATGCGCAAGTAGTTTTGTTGATTAGACAAGAAACGAGAAATCCATTGCGAACAAAGTTTGCTGTAACCCAGATTACGAACAATACTATGGACAGATCCTACACTAGCACCAACAATTTCTCTAATTGAAATTCGACGATCCATACATGCCGTATTGTTTTCTGTTAATGGAGGGCACCGTGCACCTGGTCGCGGCTCGTCCATAGTCCCCTCTATTCCATTCTTAAATTTTCGGCACCATTCCTTCACTGCAGCCTTCGCGTATAAATATGCAATGGCTGCACAGGCACACCCTTAGCGCATAAAAATTGTAGGATAGCATGCTGATCAAACATGGACGGATTTTCAACAACAAACGCCAATTCAAACGCCAGAAATGTATTAATGTGTTGCTTACAAACACTACTAACAGTAATAAACGTCTTTTGAATTATTGCATTTGTTTTCAAGGCTAAGTTGATCAAAGATGGGTTTCAGTTGAACAAGCCTCGAATTATACAATATATTTAATATATTTAATATATTTTTTTATTTTTCTTGCATAATCATATTCAGTTAGATTTCTATAGGCTTTAGTAAAGCTGCTTATTAAAATAGGGTCTGATAGAAGATAGTTGCTAATATCTTTTATTTGTAATAAAATTATATTATCTTCTGTAAAAAAACACTTGGTTTTTAGAATAATTTAATAAGTATATTTGGTAGGTTAGATTTCATTTTCACGATTGTTAGTCGTTCAATTTTACAACTTTACAGTACTGTAATCGACTTCATAGATCTTATGGTTTCCCAAATTGCAGCGGTAATACACGCAATTAAAAAACCCCTTAAAACGATTTTAAAAATACGATATATTCAAAACAATACTCAGGAAAGAACACGCGTTGTTCGGATATCTTAAAACTGTTCGTTAGCTATTATTAAATAGTCTTTGAGTATGATGTACATAATTTGTAATTTGCGTGTAGAGCAGAATATGTAGCGATAAAAGTCAAAAGACAATGGACTTATCCGACGAGTTTCCCTTATCTCTACCGGAAAGCTCGTTCGTGTCACGGTATGCTGAGCTTTAAAATAGAACAATGGTGGCATAAAGCTCCTGCAGCACAGCTTCCAAGGCATTTTAAATCCGGATATTGTACGTAACATGAATAGTTTCATTTTCGCATTGTGACTTGTTCAGTTATCTGGGAACACAACACTCACCAAGTATTTAGTACGTGGGAATTTAGAGACATCGAACCAGGGTGTATTGGTGGAAACGTAATTTTATGTTTTTTTTTGTTAGTTAAGGAACTTTGTGTGCCATAAGGTATTCGTGACGCAAGAGATTTCACGTAATTACTATTAAAACAACCCAACTGCGGTGGCGGAGCTGTGGAAACACCGATTTTCATAATTGAATATGGATGCTGGGAATCGATATCTTGTGTCTGAAATATTTTACGTTTTAAGGTTCGCTTTAAAAATCTATTTGCTTAGAGCTGTTGCGTTAACAATTTTTTATTGCATGATTGTTGTTTTCTATCGGTATATTATAATCCATATTTTTGGAGCCAATTATTCTAGAAAAGTATTAATACGTGCCTGAGTGTCAAGTAATTATTGTGTCATTTTGAAATGGTGATTATGTAATTTTGAAATTTAAGTTGAGAAATTTGTATGCGCTGAAGCACTGCCATTTTGTTAAAGACTTTAAGTCCTATTAAAAATTATCAAGTTATTTTTATATTAAGTAAGTAGTCAGTAAGCAATACACTGAAACAATTAAGGTGTATGAATCTGTACCATATGTTTAACACAGAAATAAAATAAAATATTTTATAAAAGCATTAAATCCAGCACAAGTCAAACACAGTTAAATCTGAAAAATTGGGAATTAAAATATATAATTTCAACATCTAGATAACAAAATCTATTATTGATAAAATACTGTTTCAACACTTTATTAAAAATATGTTTTGAAGAGTTCTATATTTATACAGAGTGAATTAACGATTTTTATTCATGAGGAAGATATCAGTGAAACCCAGCTTGGCTTTAGGAATATGTTTGGAGGGACGCACCCCAGTTTAGCTTAAACGTACTAGTAGAAATATACTGAAACGTCAACAAAGAAGTATACGCATGTTTTGTAGATACCGAAGAGACATTGGATAAAGTCAATCAAAATAAATTAATTGAGGCTTTAAAAATGTAGAATGTAATGTATATCAAATACAGTAAACCCCTGTTAATACTTAATGCGGATGTCCGAGAATCCGGATCACAATATGACTGAGCTGGATCAGTGTTACTACTTACTTATTTTCTTCATAAGCATACTATACATATACGTAAGTTAAAATATTTTAACTAATTGTAGGTCCTATCGATTATGGCACCAATCCGGATTATGGTTTAATTCGCGTGACCTCCCCCTCAATTAATCCGAAATTGCAAGGGTTTTCTGTAATTGCACATTTAATAGCCCAAAAATCAAAATGGGCGAAATATAGGAGTAGGGCTATAGTGTGCGCGTTCGCGTATATTATTTAACCTATATTCAATATTAAAAAATGTACCATCGAAAAAGTGGTAATAATTCTAGGTCATTTGCTCGCTAGCATTTGCTTGTCGCCTTTTGCTCGCCACCGATTGCTCGATTGCCGATTGTTCGTTGGGAAAGTTCACAAAGTGAGTTGCTCGCCATCCGTTTGCTCGACAGGTATTAGGCACCTTTGTTGGTAAAATCGGTGTGGTGAGCAAATAGTTGTGGGACAAAGAGACTAGCGAGCAAACGGCAGGCGAGCAGATGGTGGCGAGCAACCGGTGGAGAGTAAATGATAGTGAACAAATAGTGGCCAGCAAGTGGGCAGACAAAATACTTAACCTAAAAGAAATTTTAAGATATAGTAAATATGAAACAGATGATTTACTACTACTACTACTTTTTGGCTACCATTACATACGGTCTCCATAAGAACTTTATATATATATATATATATAAATATTGTATATAATATATAATAGTAACAACATAGAGGAACAGTGAATAAATATAACTGTATGGTTACACAAACTGAAAGGAAATACATAAGAAATATGAGAAGGCAATTGATAAAATCTTGTTATATTTTAAAATGATCTAAGCTTGGAGATGCGGAGAGAAGTCAACCAAAGCTTGAACCTTCACATCGTTGATAATAAATGAATAAAATTCAATGATATATGCTACACTATCGAGACATGTAAAACTATAAATACAGGGGCTATGAATAGTTTGTTAGTTATAGCCCATCAAATTATGACCTTTTTTCCCCATTGAACTAGCAATTCTTAGTTTAAATGTATATATTTGCTTTCTTCTGACAATCTAAAAGATGACTTACACATTATTTTAATATGTATGAAACGAATGCGCTTGTATTCGGTATAGAATTTGCTCAAGTTCTATTACATTCACATAAAACATACACCTACTTGATCAAAAAAGTTTTTGCGTATATCTAGATTATAATGTTTCATAATTGCAGAAAGTGTTATCGTGGAACCTAAATGGGAATCTTAAGGAACAGAACTTATAGACTTCAACGTTTATCGGGCTTTAATGTTATAATTTTCCACTATTATGAAGGGTTATACTCTATATACAATTTTTTATCAAATTTAATTAAACCGATAATGTAGAAATCACAAAAACGTTTAAGACCATGCACATCTTAAGAAAATGTGGTAAAACCTTGGGCAAGTTATACTAAATGAAAGCACATTTCATACAATTTAAAATAATCTATAGATATAATGGAGATAAGTTGCAAGAAACAAATATTTAGCTAAGCTCAAAACTGGAGGTTAATTAGGCAAAGAACTCATAATTTGATAGGCTATAATTTCAAAGTACTATATCTAAATTAATATTTCAAGCATCTAAGTTTTTGTGTATTGCATTTTTACCTATTTCTATTCTGTACTGCTCATCTATGAGTTTCATTAATATCGGTGATGTGATGGTTTAAACATTGACTGACATGATAAGGAATGTTCTAATAACAAGATATGTCTTACACGTACTTTTATACAGCATTCAGGCTGCTCAATCAGTTATTCAAAAAAGAATTACTACAAAAATAGAAGTATTTGAATTTTCAATGTCTAGATAAATTCTAAGTATGCTGTGGGTATATAGAGAGACGATCATTAAAATTTTACAAAAAATGAACAAAAAACTGGATTACAAAATGAGAAGAAATAAATACTAGTTACTTTACATTGTTATAAAAGAGAAGATACGTCATAAACGAACTGAAGAATAAGAATGTTTAAAATTCTCCGATGATGGTGTGGTGCACAGCAAGTTAAAAAAAGTAAGAATAGTATTGATGGTAGTCAATATTCCATAAGATCTCCACATCGAACTTTACGAGGAATTAAAAAAAACAATTTTTGAAAAAGCGTACGTCATCTGATGATCAAAATGGTGTTTTATTGTTGTCCATACCGTGAACATCATTATCGCTTGATCAATTAAAATCATTTGCATATACAGAACGATAAATTGCAAAACTCAACACCATGATCCGCCATAATCCTCATATTGATAATCTGATGCCAATAGATCATTATTGTTATTGTAGGAATTAATAAAATTAATATTTTTTGAATGATTACCAAACAAGACTTAACAGGTTACACATTTTTGGAACAAAACTGAGAAGAAAACGAAACCCTTCCAATTTTATTTAATTTCTATTATTTTAGTCATACTAATATAAATGTAAATCAGCTAGACTGGGATTAATACTTTAACATGGATAGTATTCGAAGAGTTATAGCATCATGAACATGTTGAGTAGCAGGTCAATTATACTATTAATCTGTTAGTTTGCCGACATCCGAGCAACTTAAGAAGTATATGATACGGTAAAATCGTCAACAAGGAAAAGAAGAGAACGGAACGAACACATCAGCCAAATTAATTTCACCAGACTTGTAAGGATAGTCCGTGATGAAAAACTTAACGCGAAAAACCACAGAAGTGATGGTGAGAAAGCTGGCAATCCACGCCAGAAGGAAATGAACCATGCAGGCTATAAGTCTATATTATAAGAGAGAATGAGAAGGAAAGTCCCTTGCAGATTTTAATAGATTCGAAATGGCTAATGCTAACGCAAGATGAAAATGGGTAATTGCAATACAATTTGAAATTCCCCAAAGATATATCCGATACGCCGCTCTAAAGATTTTTTCAAACTTTGTAAAATGCGAGTCTCGTCCAAGGACCACAATATTGTTTTTACTCTATCATGCAGCTTGACCTTGATGCATTGTGGGTAATTGGCAACTGTTTCTTAAAAACTACATCAAGTAGATTGTTTAAATTTTGTAAGATGATAGAGTGATGCAAAGTTTACAATGCACTTTCTGCTCATTTCTGCACCTGATTCCTGCAGCTTCCTATAAATTTTTATTACTTCGCTATAAGGCCGTAAGAAAAGTCACCAAAGTCTAAATATACGTAAAACAAACACAGCCACTGTGTCTGAAATAGATGTTCTTTACATTCAGGTTTGCAAAAATCAGGATCTATAAAAATAGGATGTTGGGCATTCAATATGTGCTGTGAAGTATGAACATGATTGGTTTTGGTTGCCCGAATCTTACGTTTCCATTGCACGATGTTATTTGTGCTAGTACATTTAAATTTAATAAATGATTTGGAGTAAAACGCCAGTTAATTGGTATCCTTATTTAAATACTGAAATAAAACTATACACCATAATTTTCTATTTGCTTTTTATTGTATTACAAATATTACGTTAATTTGCGTAAAACACCCTTTCAAAACTTATGTAGTAAACATGGATATTACATTAGGCAGTTGCTACAAGAAACTCGATAGAGATCAAGACTGGGTAAGATTCTTGTCTTAAAGACACAACATTCTCAATATCTGACGAGGGTCACATACTTCTCGCCCTATGTGGTTTCGTCTCCTCTCGTCCGGTCTCCCACTCAGCGATAATTTCTTGGACTGCAGATCCCTGAAACATTAGGACATGCAATCAATCAGTTCTGCAATGCACGAAATTCTTATTGGAATTTCAGAGCATTATCTTTCATTATTATTGATATTCATTTAGAACAAGATAGTGGAATTTAGAAATCAGATTTATTTTTAATTTAAAACGAGTTTTCAGTTTGTGCTAGCAAGAATGGCTTACACTTGGAAAATTGTTTAACGAAAGAGATAATGAGGCACTCCCTCGTAAGTCGCTAATTAGACTTAATAATTCCCGAGCGTCGTGCTTTATATTTAGGAGGTTTATTTAAAATTTCATCGTGTCTTTTACATTCTTCAAATATTTCCTTTGATAACGAACTATACGAAAGAAAATTAAATATTAAGGCTAAATGTGACTGTAATTACAACTAATTCGAGCCATTTTTATCACACGAATGCTCTTTATAACAATGATAAATACATCTTTTTCAGTCCCTTCTTCTTGGCGATATTTTCCTACAAGAACTTTCCATTACCCTTAATATTTCTGCAAAGTCGGTGAATAGAATTTATTTCAGCGTAGAGGATTTCTTTCCCTTAGAAATAATAAGCCGTACTCTATTAGTCAGCACATTTTCCTGAAAAATCCAGCTGAACCTTTTACGAAAACTCGAGATCAAAGAATTTCGTCTATTTCTTATATTGCCTGTAAGGGAATGATCCGAGGTAATGTGCTCTTTAACTAGGAAAGTGCAGACTTGATTCTCAAGAAATATGGACATGGGGTTAAAGTTTTGGTTATTACAGCCTAGGCTGTCATACAATTAGAAAGGGGTTGATTTAGAATACACTACGGCTAGTTACATCAAATACAATTCAAATGGAAATGAGTTTTGTGGGGATGTCGAATCACGTTCTACCTTCACGTGTTGTAGCTGTTGCCTGTTACGTGATTATTCAAACTAGTTAGATTAACATAGCTAAACTTCAACATGAAACTACGTTAGCTCAGTTAAGGTATAAGACATTGCTATAATTTGGTTGAAATTAGCTTAATAATATAATCTTTTCTTCTTCTTTGCTCAGACGTTTATCCATTTCTGGATGTAGCCCTCCCCTAGACTTTTATTACTTTGTTTTCAAACTGTTACATTAATAGTGATTATACGTGCGCAACTATAAGTAGTGTTACATATTTTTTACATTTTATTAGTTATCCTTTAATTATATGTATTTCATTATTTTAAAGCATACTTTTTAGTATTGGAAATAAAGTTGCGGTTGTAGCACTAATAACACCTCTTTAAATAAATCAAATCTTTATTCTTCTTAGAGTGCTTTATCTCTTACGAGACGTAGCGATCTTCTCTCCTATGCCTGTGTTGCGCGTTTTTAGAGTCACAGACATAGAGGACCTACAGTTTAACGTGGGCTCCGAACCACGGGAAGTGTAAACACTTCTACTCCAGAGAAGATTTACTAGGCAGAATACCTCGCTGGTTTGCCATTGCCTTGCGAGGGAGAACGGCCGTTAAAAATCCGATGTTCTGGTCCGGGAATTAAACCCAGGACCTTCAGCGTAGAAGTCTAACGCGCTAACCTCTAGCCCACGGCCGCCAAATCTTTATTACCTGTTGGTAATTGGAGAAATCAGCTAATTGGCAGAGGAAAAGGAAAATAAGTCGCCGAATAGCAGAGCATAGCATTTTCCGGCAATGATTTAATTTCCCCGTTTCTTTGTTTTTAAAAACAGTAGTGACTTTTATAGTTGTTTGTATTTGATGAAGTAGGAAGACTTATTTAATCATTTGTACTTGTTCTTTATTGGTCATGGTAAAAAATATGTGTTTTTCATTTATACTAAATAATTGGTCATACTATAGGTGCTATGATAAATAAAAAAAGTAGGTACGCTCAATTTTTATTTTACGATAATTTAAACCGGCTTGAGATTTCAAAATTTACTGCAATCTTTTGCGTAAGTAATCAGCGATATCTCTTTCCTTGTGCTGTGTATAGGCCGATGGTTTGTTAAATATCTACAAAGGTGTAGATTTTTGGGGACCTCAGTGGACTAGTGCGGATACGCGCTGCCACTCGAGGTCACACGAAATGCGGTCCGATTGGTCGAGGTTTCGAATCCCGACTGCAGCGATCATATTTCGCTTAGTTAAGTTTAGGGTGGTTCAAGGGCACGGACGGTGGTATGAATGAATGATTGAGAAAAAAAAGGAGCCTAACCTAATCTGTCGAACAGAGAAGAGAATTTCCGAAAATGTTCTTATGACAACTCTTCCTTCTTATCTTACCAAAAAATGTAACTGATCGTGTCTTCTTAGAGAAGTGGTAGCTTATCTTAGTAGTGATAACTACGTTGCTGCTCGTTATACTATATAACTAAAATTGGTTACAGAGTCATAGCATTGACCTGATTTTAAGAAAATTTGATAATTCTTTTTGGGTTTGTCCATTATGTTCTTAAAACATAGTAGCTTGCAAGAAGGTGAAAAATCAGACTCAATTAAACCCAAATATATTGTAAATATAAGTTGATTATATTCTATTTCCACTATTTTAGCGATTTTGTATCAATTTATGGAGCACTTTTTCACTCTATCTTCTAATTCTTCTTCTTAGAGTGCCGGCTTTCTCCGACGGTTGGCTGTCATTATGGCAATTCTTATATTTAATGCTGCTGCAAGGAAAGTGCAACCAAACCATTCACGTAAGTTCTTGATCCATGATATTCTTTGTCGTGTCACTGATCTTCTGCCCACGATCTTGCCTTGCATAAATAACTGTCTAAAAGTCTATACAACTAAGAGACTTTCAAAGTTTCGATAACGTTCTAGACAATCTAACAGCCAAATTTATCCTCCTTGTTAGGATATTTTTTGTCTTTCAACCGTCCGATAGTCTAAGTCAGAGGAAAATTTGCTTATTCAATAGGATTAACTTTATCGGGTAGTAGAAGCAGCCGACAGTACTATTTCGGCATGATAAGGTAGCTTACGAGTGTGTACGAGGTGATACGAGCGGATGATCATGTAAATAAAGTGTTGATAAAATACTATTTTTCTGGTGTAGTAACTAATATATAGATAAATTACACGAATTGAAGAAGCGGAAATTTTTAACCATGTAAATCCAGATCGAAGACTTATCTTCTTAATCATTTTGATTTTTCGCATAATTTCAATTTGTCGAAGATTTAAATTAAAGAAAAAGAATTACTGTTCAAATATTACTGGAAGAAATTCAAATAAGTTACATCAAATAATTATGTACTATGTAGTTACATAGACGAAATTTTTTATATTTCATAAACCAAAAATTTTAAGAAATCTATCTTCGTAACAGTATCGAATTGCAAAAAAAATACTAGGTGTTTCGGGAGTTAAATAATCTCAGCTATACGTAGTGAAAGTTTTTCGCACATGTTTACAATTACCCTGTATACTTAGATAAGCTTCAAGTAAATTTTCAAGCTGGGAAATGTTTCTTCGCCATAGTAACTTACAGAAAATCAAGTAGTTCAGATATCATTGCTCCTTTGGTTGGTGAAATTCCAATCCTCACAGCTGTCTGTAGAATTTAATTGCGTTTGTGTGTCAGACAGTTCCTAAATTATTCCAGGATTAGGAGCTTCGCACAAATTTCAGTACTTAGAGGCGTCAATTAACGTGATGCCTCGAAAGTGAAAATGGACTTGGTAACAATCGGAAGTCAATGCTAATTGAGTGTATACTGACATTTCCAATAATATTCCTGCAATTTCCGTTGGCTATCCATTAGCAAGTCCGGAATACGCATTATCCAGGCTGTACTGGTATAGAATAAAACAGACTGCTGTGAAATTATTACGTTATATAATGTTGACATGTTTGCCAGAATAATAAGGTGTGTAGTTAACTATAAGGGTATAGAGTTGAAATTGATTATTTATTGCTGCACCATTTATTATATAAAACAAAGGATAACAATGTCAGTATATTAGTGGGTATTTTCGTTATCTACCTATCTGCTTATAAATAATTTCGTGTTGCCTGACGTGTTCTGGAACGTTATCGGTTTTTGTAGGAAAAGAATCATCAATATAACTACCAAACAAATCGTCGTGTAATATTTAGACCTAAATGCGACTTAGCCTCAGTTTTTGTTACAATATTTATATCTAATTTCTCTTAGATAATAGTACTAAATATATGTGAATAGATTCCACGTTTAAAGAATTATATAATATTTATCCTGTGTCTGGTCAACTGTGACCTTTCAATGCTTGTAATTGATATTAAACTTGTTATTAATGTAATTTTAACATTTTGATAATGACAATTTTAATGATGATTTGGTCCATTTTTACAAATAAACAGCGACAATAAGGTACTAAACAATCAACCAAAATATGCAATTGTTTCATGTCAACTAAAGGCTTCTGCACCGACTACTATAAAATGTAGTCATAAGTTTTAATTTAACATTTATGGCAGAATCCACATCTATAAAGATCAAATTTAACATAGACAAGGGTGTGTGTTTAGGATCGGTATTCTCTTCCAAACTTTTTAATATACACTCAGAGCAACTATTCAAGAATAATGTAGACCAGCTGGAAGATAGAATAGTAATTAATGACAACATTGTAAATGTCGGTGATCCATTGCTGTTAACGGACAGCGCAGCGGGACTACAAAGAATGATAGATAATTTAATACGAACTAGTATGAAATATGGAATGAAGATTAAGCACTCCATAGCGAAGATTAGGATAAGTCGCAAAAAGAGCAATGTACATGAGACAATTCATGCGAACAATGAGAAACAAGAGAGGGTTATCTACGTATGATGCACAATAAATGAGGAATAGGACCATAGTAAAGAGAATTTAAAACACATAGGAAAAGCTCGGCACGTATTTAAGAGCTTGAGAAGGGTATTATGCAGTTCACATCCAAAAATACCTGCAACTGAGAGGAACAATATTAGGCCATTACGTATTTTTATGTATGTATGGAGTTGAAGGGTGAACGTTCCTAGAAGAATGCAGAAACATCAGTAGATGCTGAATATTGTCAAAGAATGAAAAAGTAAAATACTTTGGACACGTGCTAAGATATGGCAAATACCAACTTTTGCAGCTGATACGAGGGTAGCCTTTTAAGTTTTTACAAAAACCAGGAAAGAAAAATTTTTTTTGGAGCAGTTAGTTCTTTTCAAAACATTCGCCTTTAAGATTTATACACTTTTGCATGTACTCAAACCAATTCTCGAAACATTTTTTCTACTCTGAAGTTGGTATCTCAAAAACATGGTTTTTGAGGGCTTCAACGGCTTTTTGAGGTGATGAAAATCGCTAGCTACGCATTTTTTGTTTGACATTCGGGAACACAAAGAAGTCGTTAGGCGATAAATCAGGTGAATACAGGCAATGAGACATTAATTCCATGTTTTTCTCCTTCAAATAATCAATTGTTTGTGTGAGAACTGGCATTGTCATGATGAAGAATGATGCGACGTTTTCGGTTGTTTTTCCTGATTTCGTCAATGACTGCTGCTAAACAAATTGTTGTATACCATTCAACGTTACCTGTTCTTCGATCTTCTAAAGGAATGGTTGCGACATGTCCACTACAGCGGAAAAAACAAGCGATCATTTTCTTGGAAGTGCTCCGTAAACGAACAACTTTTGTCGGTGCATACGAATATTTCCAAGTTTCGTCACCTGTTACGGTGTTATATACGAATTTTGCAGTTCCGCTGTAGAATTTTTTGAGCATTTCCTTACACCAATTAACACAAGTTTTTGAACTTCGGTTAAATTATGTGGCATCCATCGGGAACAGATCTTTTTCACAGCTAAATGTTCATGCAAAATCGAATGTACTGAAGGCTTCGATATGCCTAAGGATGCCTCTATCTCACTGTAAGTCACATGCCGACCTTTTTCAATCATGTTTCGCACAGCATCGATGTTTTTTGGAATAACAACCGATTTTGGTCGACCTTCACGAAATTCATCAGTGACGGACGCACGACCACAACGAAATTCTGCAACCCAATTGTAGACAGTCTTTTTTTTTATGCTTCATTACCAAAAGTTGAACGAAGCGATTCTATGCATTGTTGTTGAGTTAGGCCTTTACTAAAATCGTAAAAAAACATCCAACGAAACCTTCACGTGAAATTTCCATTTCCTCGCAAAATACCTTTTTTTAAACGCTCACTGTAAACAAACTACTCGGTCAATTCCTAAGCTGTCAGTGTTTTCACAATAACAAATGTCAAATTTTACGAAAATAGGAATGATACCTACATCTCAATAGCGCCACCTAGTGGTCGTTTGTAGAAACTTACTAGGCTACCTTCGTAATAGAAAGAAAGGCTAAATGAAAAAATGATGCCGGTAGAAGAAGAAATTTATAGTTAAAGTATTTAAGACAATGTTCGGGAATGATACTATCGAACCCTTTTACAGAACCAGGAAACAGAAGTATGTGGTCTAGGTTGATTGGTACCATCTAATTAAGACATGGTACATAGTTGAAGAATGTAGAATCCATGTTGGTAATTACCGTACATCTTTTACAATGAACTTTGGTGTACAAAAGTCCCGCATCATTTGAGGAACTGGTAAAAACTTGTATTACAATGACAATTTCGAATTTGTTTGGCGTCAATATGCATACCCACATAGATATTCAAACAGGTAATATAGCAAAGCCAGCAAATCCGAATCTACCTACATTAAAACGTTCTGATTAATATTATAATAATTATAACTTTATCGGACAGTCCTGGTTGTTGATGGTTAATTTGCATCCATTTAGCATTGAATTTACTGGTTTTCCAAGACCTCTCTTGGAGAGGCAGTAGAATTAGACACTGATCAGGGCTTCGATTAAATTAAATATTTTGACGGCTTTTTTTAAATAATATTTGCTCTCCTTTGCCACAAGTTGTCGATGAGATTACACACTGGGGATTGTACTGGTTGTTCATTCTATCGACTTTATCAGTCGACATCCAAGATTGAATAACTTTTGTTCTATGGCAAGGTTGATTGACTGCCTAGAAAATAAACTTCTCCAAAATTTTTTTGTCACTAGGAAACAACTTATTCTGCATGCGTCATGGCAGAGACTACATACAGTGACTAACACCTTTAACAGACAGCCACCTACATACAATGACAGAGGTTGGGTGTTTTATTGTTGGAAGTACGCATTTTGGCGAAAATTCTTCTTCCGGAAACCTGCTGACATATGTATTACCAGCATGAGTATTAATATTAAAAGCAGACTCATCACTAATTAGTATCTTCTGCCACTGTTCTGGTGTCAGGCGACGATGTTTCTTTGCCCATCGCAAACTATGGAGTCTCTGTTTCTCGGAAAGCTGTGGTTTCTTGCATGCTCTACGTCTTCGGAGTCCAAAATTAAGAAGTATTCTTTTTTTAATAGATGTATATAAAGTAGCTTCTGACAATTTGGTCAATTATTTACTATTGGGGCTTCTGTCAGCCAGATTGGTTCTTCTCAAAACAGCGTCATCTCTAGCAGAGGTTATTTTTGATCGGCCACTCCGGGGTTTATCATCAATTTTGTAAATTTAAGAGTACTTCCCGATTAGCCGAGCGATGGCTGATTCGTTACACTGAACTTTATTAGCAATGGGTGACAGCTTTTGGGTTATGGTGGAAAATGATTGCGAATAATTTCATCTGATTCTTCAGCGAAGACAACTTTGACGATATGTAAATCTCAACTAAATGTCCTACTTTCAGTGCAGGGTATATATCGTTAGAATATAAGAGATATTTCTCATACAAGTGACTGTTAAATTGACATTAAGTAATTTTTAATCAGTTCATTATTTTTCAGAATAATAGTAAACTGATTTAAGCAACAATGTTTAATTCAATTTTTCTAAAGAATTCCAGGATGTCCAGGAACCCAACACATTTTTACAAAATATCTATCCGTGTGTATTACCTGTGCGGCTGGTCGTCGATATCTTTAATTTACGTGAAATTTGAAATGAAAACAGTTATTAAAATACTAGCTTTTGGAGAAATTGGAACCGATAGTAAAAGTTAAGACATGTTCTTTGATATGTTCCTTTTTAAAGCTTTTATGTAAATTTGAAACCGGAGAGTTATCAAATACATGCAAATCCAATCCATTTATCAAACTTTTAAATTCCGATTTAAGGTTAGTTTATTTAAAAATCCGTAATTATATTATTTAGTGTTCTTTGCGCATTAGAGACATACCTTCAAAATATCATACACGAAAATGGCTACCAGAAGATTTTAGATCTACAAAACTGTTGGTTATTCATCCGCAAAGCTTGTTTTGGAACTTCTTATAAATTTTCGAAAATTTAAACTTTATGACCTGTAATGTGCGTGATTTTGTAGTAAAAGAATGTAAACAATACATCGTGGTAAACGTATTTTTACGTATATTTAGGAAATAAAATCCGAAATTCAGCTATCCACTTAGAAATCAAAAGTTGAAAATAATCACTTCCAGTTCTACCAGAAGTTACACGGCAGACAAAATTGATCCATATTAAGTTTGCAGGTAACGTTCCTATTATGTTCTAGTATTGTAAATTGAAAACTAAACAAGATACTTATTTTTCTGCTAATATTTTTACAAATCAACCGATATACATAGAGATTCTGCGTTGAAGTATGGGAACGTCTAGGTGAATTCACTTTGTATACAGTATAATCCATTAAATTTTTACTGACGGTTTTAAAATGAAAATGAAATATCAAATTCTAGATCAGTTGCTGCAATTTCTTAATATTGTAGAGCAGGAACATTTATTTTAATAAATGTATTATCCCGATCTTCGTAAAAGCATTTAAAAGTACGAGGAGGGTTCAAATATGACCCGAAATTTTATTCTTAGAACCAAACGAAAGGCCCAAGCCGCAATTCTTTCTTAATATTCTTGTAATGGGATATCTAGAAGGCGTTCATAATGTCATAGCCACTTGCATTGTTTTTTTTTTAGTAATTGTCAACATGACAGAGCAGGCAGTTCATGTTTCCGTTGCGCAACGCATAATAGTTAGTTCTTGTGAATGAGGGTGCCAAACCAAATGATATTTTGCAAAAAATTCAAGCACAATATGGGGAATCCACCTTATCGAAAAAACAGGCGTTTCAATGGTGTAAGAAGTTTAAGAAGGGCGGTACGTACAATGATCGAAAATTTGCCGCACGCGAGACGTCCGAAAACTTCGACAACACAAACCAACATTGATATGATAACGACCTTATTCTTGCAAATAGAAGAATTTCTATCCGTGAAATGTCACAAACATTACAAATTAGTGTTGGTAGCGTCGAGGAAATCATCCATAAATATCTGCATTACCGAAAAGTTTGCGCAAGATGGGTACCCAGATTGCTGACTATGGAACAAAAACAGCGACGCGTTGAAGTCTCTACTGAGCTTCTCAGGCGATACTAAGATGAGGGTGATGCATTTTTAAATTCCTTACTCACCTGCGACGAACCCTGGGTTCACCATTATACGCCAGAATCAAAAAAATCAAGTCTAGAGTGACGCCACTCAAATTCCCCAAAACCGAAAAAAGCGAAGGTTGTGCCTTCAGCCGGTAAAGTAATGGACACCGTCTTTTGGGGTAGGGAGGGTATTCTCTTGACCGATTTTTGAGAGAACGACGTACCATTAATGCCCCTTATTATTCTGACTTGCTCACTCAAAAAGTTAAGCCTGCATTTCGTTCAAAAAGGAGAAACCGTTCAATCAAGAGTGTCATTCTCCTGTACGATAACGCCCGACGTTATACTGCCCAATTGACTACAAAATGTCCTCGAAAAAATCCATTGGGAGATTATTCCACATCCACCTTATAGTTCGGATTTATCACCATGTAATTTCCAACTCTTTGGACCGCTGAAAGAGGCATTGGGTGGCTCAAAATTTCAAGACGATGATGATGTTGCCTAGTTTGTGCATGAGTGGCTTCGCGCCCAACCAAAAACATTCTATAAAAGTGGCTGAAACTCCCACAACGATGGCAAAAGTGCATAGACTTAGAGGGTGAATACGGGGAGAAATAGTGTAGAAACTATATACTTATTGCAGTTAAATAAAAAGTTATAGCCAAACTCCGGGTCATAGTTGAACCCTCTTCGTATTTCGACTGTACTGATGCAACAGAACTATGTTTTGATAACACAACAAAAGTCATGTAATTTTCCACAGACAACGGTTATCGAAAATTTTGTTGACTATTACCTTTAAAGTTGTTAAAGTCGGTTTCCTAAGTAGCGTTTTTAAGTAAACTTGTTTTCGTTTAACTAAAATACTGCCGAATATACGCCGTATACCCATTTATATAGGGTAGTTGACATTTTTTAGCAAACTGAAATTTTATTAGCAGGCAAACATTTGCCGTAATACTTATTAGAGGTACAAGATTCATTGGTTTTTTTTTGTATTATTTGAATTATGATTTTCTGTATTAGTATTTCATTAAAGAATTCGACTTTAAATCATCTTTGCCCTATCAGTAAAACCCAAATCAATAATTTTGTTTTCCGCAACACAACACCAAACATTTACCTTTTTGCGTTTTTCTTCCTTAATATTAGGTACGTTTTTTGCCGAAGGTCATCATGACTGTTTTGCTTTTGTAGATTCCGGTTGTTCTAAATGTTCTAAATTCATTGATTTGTGCTAATTATTGTTTTTGTAAAAAGTTTCGTAAAACGTATTTTGATATAAAAAGCCTTGCAGGTATGAATTTTGAGTAAAAATAATGTAAACGCTTTATTGTTAGCTTTATTCAAATCTGCAGAAACAGTGTCTGTATATATTAAAATGTTTCGCGGCATCTCAAGTAGATTTATTGGGATTTTCTAGAAAATGTAATCAAAGTTTTAATAATATGTCTTTATTCCTTCTCGCATTTGCAATGTTTGTTGAGATTTATTAGTAATGCTTCTAGAAGTTGCCTTCTCCTTATAAATATTTTTTTCAATATACTTTCCAGCTTTCAGACAAATTTCGTAAATATTAGGCCTGTTTGCTATGCGTTTCTTCAACATTATTATTATTTTTGAAAAGTATTTTACATTACTTAAAAGCTCTTTCGAGAAGTAATTGGAAACACCATGGTTTTCCCTGTTGTAAATTATTTAGGGAATTTGGAAAGATAATAAAAATAATGTCATATATTAATTATACACTTTATTTCTTCATTAAAAAGAATTATTTTTTCTATACATCTACGTATATTTCTAGAATGGGAAAAATAGTATAATATCTTTTTACATAGAATTAGCTCCTGAAAAATTTCAGTCGATCAAAATTTGCTTTAATACGAGGCTTGTTTAACTGAAATCCATCTTTGATCAACTTAGCCTTGAAAACAAATGCAATAATTCAAATGACGGTTGTTAATGTTAGTAGTGTTTGTAAGCAACACATTAATACGTTTCTGGCGTTTGAATTTGATGCTGACTTTTAAAATTTCGAATTTGAAATGGCGTTAGTTATTGAAAATCCATCCCAGTTCGATCAACGTGCGGTCCTACAATTTTTATACGCTGAGGGTGTGCAGCCATTGCAGATTCGTACGCCAATGCAAGAAGTGTATGGAGATGCATGTATTGCGTACCAAACTGTGAAGGAATGGTGCCGAACATTTAAGAATGGAAAAGAGGGGACTATGGATGACCCGCGACCAGGTGCACTCTGTACTGCATTAACAAAAAACAATATGGCATGTGTCGTAGGCCTTATTGAAAATCGTCACTTTTAAATTTGAGAAATTTCAGAAATTGTAGGGTGGATTGTAGGATCTGTCCATAGTATTGTTCGTAATCTGAGTTACAGCAAAGTTTGTTCGCAATGGATTCCTCGTCTTTTGTCTAAAGAACAAAAATGCTTGCGAATGAGTTTATCTCTGCAACATCTCACAGACTATTGCCAAAACGGTGATGACTTACTTCTGTCAATAGTTACTGGTGGCGCAACTTGGTGCCATTACTACGAGTCATTCAGTAAGTTATCGTCGATGCAGCGGAAACATTCAAGTTCACCACCGAAGAAGTTTAAAGCACAACCTTCTGCAGGCAAGGTGATGTTAATATTTGTTTTCGACCGTGAAGGACCTTTGTTGATAGAGTTTAAGGAACCTGGAGGAAATGTCATTGCAAATCTGTGCAATGAAACTTTGAACAAGTTTCATCAAGCAATAAAACGGAAATGTCCAGGAAAACTTACTCGTGGATTATTATGTTGCAAGACAATGCTAGGTCTCATGTTGTTAATGTGGTAAAAGAAAATCTCAAGGAAAGAAATGGTGGATCCACCCTCCAGCCCGGATCTATGGTCTTGCGATTTCCATATTTTTGGACCGCTGAAAAAGGCGTTCAAATGTCGGGATCTTGGGTCTGACCCAGAAGTGCAGATAGCTGTGGAAGACTTCTTCAATCAGCAGCCACAAGAATTCTATGAACACAGGGTATACGTCGGGTAGTAAAACAATGGGATAGGTGCCTTAACTGTGACGGTAATTATTTCTAATTAAATTGTTGAGTAAATTTTTTACAAAGTACAGATTGGTTTCAATTTACGTAGATAGAGGTAGTTTAAAGAATGGCTTGTACACCTACACTGTACAAATAGTACGTTTAGTAGGTATCATGTTTTGTACTTTTATATTTTCGCATTAATACTCATCATCGTCTGTGTTTGACTAGTTTCCATCAATGTCTTAAAATTAAAATTCAGTTGCAAGTAATTAGTAAGATCGAAAAAATTGCAGAATTTTAAATTAAGAACATTTTAAAACGTACGTATGAAATGTACATGTATTGGGTCACCAAAATAGGTTTTCGTATGTTTTTAAAATTGTATCATATTTGTTAGTAATAGTTTTACATTCATTTTGTTCGGAGTTAGTTTAGGAAAGATGTCAATTTGATGTAATCCCGCTAAGCTGTTTAGTAGTACTACAGTAAACCTTCCACTTTATCAGTCGTCTATTGATTGCCTTTTTATGTCAACTTGTGAATTATAAATCACAAATTTTCTGGTGGAATTGTAACCAGCTGTAATCGTCATGCCACTTTTTTCACGCTACACGAAAGCCATTAACTTTGTACGTCGAGCACGCGATGCTAAATTTCAGGTAAATGCTTTAGAAAGCAAAGTCAAAGCTACATAATATAATACTTACTGCAACAAACTTTTAACAGTAAGTATCAAATTTCGATAAAGCTGTTTAATAGCGACAAAGTTTACCAGTTACTAAGGAAATGAAGCTATAGGAAACTTTGATATTAAATAAAGAAGAGATTAGTTGCTTGTTGAAAATTTCTTTCTTAAATTAAATCTTCCCTGAAGTCGGTAATACCGTTAACTAGTTTACTTTTTTAATGCTTAGTTATTACAGCATGCTACGTAGATCGTTGTTTCATAAGAGCAAAAGTTAGTTTTCGAGGTAAGACGGTTATACAGGGCCCGGCAAAATGTACTACCTCTTTTAAACAGCTTATAAAAATGTACTAACTTAAACAACAAAACAAATGAAAATATATTTTCAAACTAGAAGGATGGGAGCTTTTATCGCCTAAATATTGTGTTTCGTAAATGACCGCCATTCTCCGCAATACATTCTTCTAAACGGCTAACAAAATTTTTCATAACTGCTTGCAGGCCGTCCCGTTGAATAGCATTTATTTCGTTTATTATGTTCCTTTTTAACTCTTCCAAATTTCTGAGCTTATTCACATACACTCCCTTTTAAATAGCCCCAAAGAAAATAATCTAGAGCAGAACGTTCCGGAGATTTGATGGCCAAGGAATGGTACCGTTTTCTGAAATCTGAATCTGAAATCTTCAAAAAAATAAGGTCCAATGATCCTAGATGCGGAAATAGCACACCACACGGGTACTTTTGGATTATGTAAAGGTCGCTGGTGAATTTCACGGGGATTACTTTCGGCCCAAAAACGACAGTTTTGCATATTTACACCATCATTAATATAAAAGTGTGCTTCGTCACTCATGAAGAGATAATTTTAAATATCTTCATGATGTTTACAAAGATTCACAAAATTCAAGCCTGTTAATGTTATCTGGATCACTTAATTCCTGAACTCCTACTGCGATTTTGTTCTGGTGAAAATTGATTATTTTTAACATTCTTCGCATGCTTCGGTCTGACAAATTACGGGCGGCAGCATGTTGAACAATCCACCTGTTTGGGCTAACAATGATTGTATTTCTTACCATTTCGTTGTTAAGATCGATGCAAGCAGACCGTGGTCTTCCACTTGACTTTTTATCCGCAACTGACCGTAGTTCTCTCCATTTACAAATCCAAGACAAAATAGTCTTCCGTTGAGGAAATTAACGAACAGTAAACCGGCGCCGAAAACACCTGGAAACGGCAAGGATTGAGATAAATTCGATACATTTCTCAACATAAAAGATACGATGTTCTGTTGACCAACGCTCCACTTTGCAAACTGTCAAGGTAAAGAACAAAAGCTCCAAAACCTACTCTTCCATTTAAAAATGTGATAATATTTATTCATGTTCCTAAAAAAAAAACTAAAAGTATAAACTATTCACGATTGATTTGCCATCCAGCAGGCTGTGTTTTTTTTCTTAAGTTGCATTTCTGAAATATTATTTGATTGATTTCTAGCAATGACAAAATGAAATTGTCCTGTTACCAGGTCTAGAGTCTCCTACTTTTCTAAAATAATCTAGTAAGTTTAAAATTAATAAAACACATAATATATTATACCTACTTAATTGTCAGAATGGTGAAAGCTATTAACAAAGTTACTAAACTGCAAATTGTGATAGCTTTCAACCATTATAAAAGAGATAGGCCACACTTCACACGATTTACCATTATAAATCGATTAATTGATATGCTTGGGGTAAGCATGTATTATTTCTTAAATATGCAATTGAAAATTAATTATAATTGTAGGTGTCTGAGCGTTCTATAAGGGACATTTTATCACAAGGACAGGACGTTTTGAAATCTTCCATTTGTAGTATACGCGCTAAGACGGACGTTTTCTTAAATTACACGTTTAGAAAAGATTTGCAACTACAAATTCGGCAGTATCATCTGAAGAATGAACATTTTACTCTCGACAAACTCTTGGCTGACTCTCGCGAAAATTTGGAGTACAAGGGGGGCAGGACTACTTTATTCAAAATTACTAAATCAATGGGTGACAAACACAAAATGGTGAATGGACACAAAACTTATGTGAACAAAAACACGTCGTTGCATCCAAAATTAAATTTTTGAAGCAATTTCTCCAATATCAAAATTCTAGTGAAAATATAACATTCTGTACCTAGACGAAACGTGGATCTACCAAAATTGATCCGCGAGTCGTCAATGGGTACACGAAACCGATCTTAAAAGTAACCCAGCCAAAATTAAAAGTGAGGGGAAGAGTTTCACGATTTTGAATGCGGGATGTAATTTAGGCTTTTTGGAAGGGTGCTATATGTTACTAGACTCAAAGAACAACGACAGGGACTATCATAAAACTATGAATGGGGAAATTTTTCAAAATTGGTTGGTTAATCAGCTGATTCCTGCTTTGGACAAGTTGCAAGAAAAATTTGTCGTGGTTATGTACAACGCACCTTATCATTCAGTGCAGTTTGACAAGCTGCCCACATTTTCTTCCAAAAAAGATGTATTGCAGGAATGGTTGGTTAACCACCACAATGTCGAAATTCAGGGCAAAATTACTAAGAAAAAACATTGGGAGTTAATTAAACCTTTTACAGCAGACGGAAACACAAGATACGTAACTGACGAAATTTTGAAAAAGCGCAACTATGAGGTTCTTCGATTGCCTCCATACCATTGTCAATACAACCCAATTGAAATGGCGTGGGGGTTTTGTAAGACCTATTACATTAAGCACATAAATTCGCAGCCAAAATCGAAAGACAAGGTTGCAAATTTATGGGGTGAGGCTCTTTCAAAATGTACCCCCGACATGTGGCAAAATTTCTGTGAGCATTGTGAAAAATTTATTTCGGAAGACTGGACAAAACATATGGGAAATCTATCGTTTGAAAATATTCCTCCTTTCATTATTTCAATTGGGGAATCTGATTCAGAATCAAAGGGTGCCGATGATTCAGATACTTCTAGTGATAGCATGAAGGTGGAATAGGGTAGGGGATATTCTTTTGGCATCAATTGTAAATGACTGTTTTACAGTTTTTATCTCGCCCGAGAAAAACACTGACCTCAGTGGAATACGAACTTGGGTCTCTTATCACCAGAGACAAACAGTCAACCACTGGACTACCATAATATCAATTTGAAACATGAGCGGCATGGACGTTAATTCTTCTTAATTTGCTGCAAGACCTAAATATAGGACAACAAAGAATGGCGTGGAATAT
>JABXWE010013440.1:0-38235 GCA_014611495.1 Limonius californicus
AAATAATTCACAACTGTAGTGACGTTTGTTTCTGATTTTTAGTTGTCGGTATAGTTGGTTGCATACACAATAGGCGCTTTTCTTTTAAAAGTATACATAGGCAATGTATACAAAAAAGAAAAATTCCCTGTATACATAGGATAGTTACTATTGTAGTGATTATTTCTTTTGTTTCATGTATCGTTACTAGTTTTCTTTACAATAAATATTCTAGAAGCGTTTTTAATAATCTTGAATTTTTCTGTGTTGCAAAATAAAAAAAAATCATAAATCCGTAAGTTACAAAAAAAACATGTAAGTTACAACATTAAAACTGAAATTACGAAAAAAACTGTAAATTACATGAAAATAACCGTAAATTACCGAAAAAACACGGAACTTACAGAACTTTTTATGAAAAACATAAATTACATAAATTACGTAACTTACACATAAAAAACATAAATTACCGTAAAGTTACAAGTTAATTTACAATTTTATAAAAAACATGTAAATCAACAACACTATAACTGATTCTTTGGCATCTTAATAAGACTGATTTTGTGTTAACTATTCTAAACTTGAAAAGGCAACCTCTTTTCAAATACTCAAACCCAAATCAACCGACTCTAACATATTTGTAAAAACAAGACTATGATATTTTTTGATAGTTAATTTACAAAGAAAGTAGCAAATCTCCTATGCGTACGTGTGCTGCATGTAAGAACGATATGTATTTTTTAATAAGTAGCGTATTGGTTTTCCTTGAATTTTTTCAGCGAGTTACATTTCTGCACTAAAATTATTTATTGAACACTTTGCTTTTTGAGCCTCATATTGCTTTGGATGTATCGTCTCCTTCACTATATAAATCCGGCCGTCGCGTCACCACAAAGGCAAGAGTAAGCGCACACAGCATTCCGAACATGGGTCAGGGCCGTAAAAAATCTGTTGCTGTGGAAGTCCGCTTTGGGCCAACGAAATACTGCAGTTATCCTAATAATAATTCCAACAGTTTCCAAACAACTCGGTCTGATTGTTCCGTTCTGTAGGGAGTCTTAAATAACGGAGAGGATAGGCCATGAATGATGCATTTGGCTGCCGTACAGACTGATACGCCGCCAGTGTCTATTTCCGCCAATGGAAAGTTTCCAGGGCAGACGCGGCGACTCCAACCGGAGGAGCTTTCCCGATTGTGCCAACATTAGAATTAACGAGAATGCCTTTTTGCCACAATGCATCTTCTTCCCTGTTATCGGCCTTTAAACTTGATACACGCTCTAGATATCCTTCGGGTTTCTTCTGTATGATATCCTTACTAACCGCACTCCTATTGACTGCTCTATGTGTGCGAATCGGAGAGTTAATATTAGTAACAGGAACCGCCGGTAAATCTAATTGTTTGTGTAAAAATTGTTATAAGCTTGATTTTTAATAATTTGATGAATTTATGGTTTCAGAACAGTAGGTAAGCGTAAAGTTTATATGGTTATAAGGTTACCATTTCTGAGCTCGTAATACTCCCACCGAATATAAAATGGTCGATAATACAGATCAGAAATAGAACAATGTGGAATAATGCAGGCCAAGTCAGTCCATGAAATCTAATGGCTTCGTTCACACGATACTCCACTTATTCAGCGGGAATAGTAAATGACATAGAAGGGTTTAGGCAATGTACATTTATTTTTCTAGATTGCAGAAATTACAGCATATTACTCGCGAGAAGTATAAAATTCGTAATTATAGCAATCATTTCAACTTTACTATTCAGGAATGGAATGAAATAAATATGTTTGTAATAAAATTTTAAGAACTGCAACTGTTGAAAAACAAATCTTAACGGATATTTTTTTCCATTACGTAAGAATGTAGCGGTAGCTCAGTGTGTGGTGGTAGAGCCCTCGCTTTCTGAGTAAAACGTCGATTCTGGCTTGGGTTCTAAACCTAAGCAGAACTATGCAGATTTATACAAATTTTGTCTGCAACCCACCATACACAATTTCCCAATCCGGCTTGCAACCGTGAGATCTTGATGCTAAAACCTTCTCTGGAATTTCCTTCGGATTCGGCGTTAAACTGTAGGTCCTCCGTGTTTTTACCTTAACGCTAAGGAGAAACACGTAGCGGAGAAGAGGCCGATGCCCAGCAGTGGGACGAAATGCCTATCAATGATTAAGTAAGAACTAATAAATTGTAAAAATTCGGAAACTACCGAAGAATCAGTATCTGAACATAGATTTTAGTATATGGTTCTAATGCCGTAATTATTTTGTAGGTATATAGTTTCTTTGTTAATAGTCAGAGTTTGGCACAACTTTATTTAAATGTAACAGCATTTTTTAACCGGTGTCTATATTCTTTCAATTGAATTTTATTGTTGAACTCTACTATGTTGGCAATTATGTTTAAAATATATTTGTCTTTTTGCAAGGTAGGGAAAACAAACGTAGTGCCAGGCAACTGCGGCTATAACTCATTTTAGCAACGGATTATCTAAAAACTGGTAATCCACTAGGTACAAGTTGCAGGTCTTTTAAAAGTTCTTACACTGTTATTGCAATAAGTACATATCTTTTTTTCTTTCATTTATTCATATTACCGTTCCGCCCTTGGAAACCGCTTACGCATTACCTCAGGAGGGTGCAGGTGTCTCTTACACACTAACCATTCATTCAATATGCACCCTAAGCTTAACTAAGCGAAATGCGATCGCCCCAGTCAAGATTCGAAACCTCAACCGAGCGGACTGAATTTCGCGTGACCTCGAGTATCCGCGTATCCGCACTACTCCACGGAGGCCCCTAATAAGTACATATCTATTAAGACTGAACATCACTGTGAAAAAGCCGAACATTCATATTTGCTGAGATGGTCACAGGACGCATGCTCTGCTAGTATTTATCATTCCAACTATCTGTGCGGGCTTTAATTTGGGTTTAAATATCGTTAATGCTTAAATGAGGCGACCGTGGGCTAGAGGGTAGCGCTTTAGACTTCTACGCCGAAGGTCTTGGGTTCAATTCCCAGTACCGGAACATCGGATTTTTAACGGCCGTTTTCCATCGCATGACACTGGCAAATTAGTGAGGTATTCTGCTTAGTAAAACTTCTCAGGAGTAGGAGTGTTTCTGTGGTTCGGAACCCACGTTAAGCTGTAAGTCCTCTAGGTCTGTGGTACTTTAAAATGCGCAACACAGGCATAGGAGAGAAGATCGCTACGTCTTGTAGGAGATAAAACACTTTAAAAAAATGCTTAAATGAGAGTATAGGACCAGGTTTTCAAAAAATAAGTTAGAAACTAAAATGTTTTATGCAGATGTTAAAAATGTTTAAATATACAAAGTATTCTGTTTGAGAAGCAAGCAATATCATTTTCGAAAACATCTAAAATGTAGTAATATTATGTTCAGTTTGCCCTTGCAGAATTTAGTGGGAATTGCCTATAAATTGTCAGATGTAGCTTCATCCGTATTCTTCCAAATTTAAAAATGTAAGTTGGAAATATTAGGACAGGGGAAAAACCTAAACGTTTTATACGGTTAAACTAGTAAACACCCAATCTTAACCATAAAATCGCGTGTATCTTATTTTTTTGTAGAATCCAAAATAGAGATATAAAATATTGGCAAATATGTTGAATTAATATTATTGCGTAAGAAAGTTTAACGGTTATTAAAAAATTATCACACCTAGGAATCTATAAATAAGTACAGCACACTTCAATGTAAATGTTTAGTGCATCAATATTTCTACAGTAAATACCAACTTCTAGTTTTAATGGTTTTTGGAACTCTTCCTTTAAAGATAATATTTGTATGAGCTGACTATATTTACTGCATTATATTAGAAAAATGGTTTTGGTTTCCCATACACCACTACTGGTGCTTCTTCTATCTGTAGGCCAGTTAATTATCTACAACGGAGTAAATTCTGTACGCCCCTTTTGCACGTATCCCGGGCAGCAGACTAATTTAACATGTCGAACGGAGAAAAAAGGTTCTACTACATGACACATGATTGTTAAAGATGTTCGTATCACAACCGGATGCGACTTCTTTGCGTGCCCTCAGAAGCACGGCCAGCTGCATATGTTACTGTATTGGTTCACCCATTCAAGTACTCAAAAGTGCAGATACTTCTGCGCTACGAATTCCATTTGATCGACGTCTGCAATGCTTTGTTATGCAACCGCCGAATAGCAAGAAGTTTCCTTAAAGAATACGTTTACCGTACATTACAATTGATTGCTTACTGAACAAAACAGCGATTGTGGCTTGTGTTCGATTCCTCAGCAATACTATACAGCATATAAAAGTCTTATGCTGCAACCCACCACATAGAATTTCCCAAACCTTCTCTGGAATTTCTATCCGTCTGATTCTGCGTTACCGTGTTTCCGTGTTTCTATATTAGCGCTGAGGAGAAACACATGGCAGACTAGAGGCGGATGCCAAACTGTGGGAAAAAATAGTTGTTGATGATGATGAATATTACACTCAAGCCATAATATATATTTTACGAAATAGAATTATTAAAAACGAAAAGAAAAACAGCACGTATTTGCTATCCAAAAAAAGATATTCTTTGGGTTAGTTACTTTGAAATTGATTATAGGTAGCTTTTACAGGATATATACATTTTTGCAAATTGATGTCAATGTAGATATGTACTGCTCATACGTCTTCTTATTCTTCTTCTTCTTGTAGTGCCTATCCTAACGGATGTTGGCGACCAGTAAGGCTATCTGTACTTTAGACACCACAGCACGAAATAAAGTTTTAGATTTTCTATACCAATTGCGTAAGTTTTTCAGCCAGGAAGTACGTCTGCAAGCTTTAATTCTGCTTTGCAATATAAGCTGCACCAATTCGTATTTTTCCCCTCTCACCATGTGACCCAGATATTCTAATTTCCACTGTTAGATAGTGAACATAATAGTTAGTGGACAATTCATTCTTTGTACTATCTCCACATTGGTCACTCTATCTGTCCACGGTACACGCAGTATGCGTCTGTACACCCACATTTCAAAACCATTAATTTCATTACATAGATCTTCGGGTAACGTCCATGCCTCCATTCCGTACAGAAGCACCGTGAACACATAACATTTTAAGAAACGCTTTCTTAACTGCAGATTTAAACTGCTATTATTCAATATCGGTTTTAATTTATTAAACGTATATCTTGCTTGTCCGATACAACTTCGTACTTCCAGTTGTTGTCTTCCCTCACTAGTGATAATGGTACCTAGATATTTATATGTGGGTGGTAACTCTATTGCTTTGTTGTTTATTGCTATTCCCTATAGTCTCAACTGTCTTTTTTTGTAATTGTCATGTACTTCGTTTTTAAGATTCATATCTAGTCCGTAAACTTTGTTGGTTTCGTATACTCGATTAAAGAGAGTTTGGAGCTCATAACGTATGTGGTCATACAGTGATTACAAAATAGCCGTGCTTTGTCACCTATTTTTGGAAAATAACAAATGATCTACAGCCTATTGACTGTAACTGGTATTGAAGTGAACTGATTCCCTTATTTTTCCAATAGTTATCAATATCATTTCCATTTTTCTACTAGCATAGCAGTTTATCGATAAAAATTAGGATATTCTGCAATGGAACATATAAATACAAAAGTATGCATCTGTTACTAGGAATCAGTATTCTTTTCCTTTATTTCGGCTGTATGTACTAAGAAATCATCGGCACCACTCAGGGTGGTCCACCGAGAACAAAACAGGTGCAGTTTGTGACACTAAAGCTCAATTCTTCGAGAAACGCCCAACCACGTCAAATTATTTAGCCAAGGGGACATGCATTATTATTTGTGTTCACCTATCTTCAACCTCAAGATTGAGGAAAACGATAGAAACCTTTATATTACACAAACAATCTTTTGGATATCGCTTTGTGCTAGGTAGTCTTAGGTACAGCTGCTGGATTTGCATGAGTGATGTTTACAATCCATTTAATTTGAACATATTCGCAGAGAGACACATAAAAGAATACGTAAATTTTTAAATAGTGACTCAAAAGTTTTGAGACTTGAAGGCTTCCCATGCACATGCTATCCACTATTTTCACCAAAAGTGTAAACTAGTGAAGTTTTGCAAACCCATTTTAAGAGCACGTTGTAGAAAAAAACAACGCCCGAACATGTAAAACTAGTTCGCCAGGCGGACATGTAATACAGCTATTTCACCTATCTTCAACCATAATATTGGAATGATTTTGTAGCTAAAAATTACATGGGGTATCAAAACACATACCATTTGAAAGCTCAATGAGTTTTCTATACAGTAGTGTTTTTATTTTTGGATTCCCAGTATTAGTTAGTTAGAAATGCAGTCCTAAGTTTCAGGGTAGTAAATGTTTGAAATCAGCACCGCCTACATCCATACAGTAAAAAAAGGTTCTATTCAAAATCATCGCACCTTCTGAACCGTTTATAGAGTAATTCGACGGCATTCGTTGATTATACGTTGTCGTAAATAAACGGGTTGGGTTTGGTAAATTATACTCTTTGAATGTCTACACAAAAGAAATCTAGAGGAGATCATTCTGGCGACCTTACGGGCTGTTCAATAGCACCTCTTGTTCCATTCGATTAATACGGAAACCTTCGATCGAAATACTATCGAACCAGTGCATAATGCGAATGAGCTCCTTCGTGTTAGAATATCAAATCATCTCCGAGGTAATCATTCTCTATAATGTTAGTTAACATTGAATCAATATTATCTTGTAATTTGGATTATTTATCAGTCGTTCACCTAAAGCCTCAGAAAATTGCAAATGGCGGTCAGAATCGTTTTAATTGAGTTCTTGTAGCAAATGAATCTTGTAGGGGTTGTGGTGTTTTCTAATTCGCTAAATACTGGTTAAATGAATACCAGATACAATAGTCATTTGCCTTGCATTCATCGTAAGATCGACAACAACGTAGCTCTGAACCGTGACTTCAACCGCTTCATTTCTTACCGGATTTTCGGCATTTCGCTTTTTATTTGCGTCAGACCCGGTCTTTCGAAATTTTCTCACTAATTCTAAGACATACTTGCGGTTCACATGCATATCAGCATGTTGCTGGTGGAACAATTCGGCGCTTCTACTGACACATTCATTGTTTCTGAATTATTTCGACTCTTTCTTAAATTGAATAAACGGTTGTCAATGTTGAGAAGAAAGAACGAAAACTACGAAATAATGCGTGACACTGACGTAAAAAACAAAATCAAATTTTTACGCCAACGTATGGTCAACCAATGTCGTCTAATCATTCCATTAATACTCCTAAACATTTACTACCCTGAAACTTTAAACTGCATTTCCCCGGGAACTAATGAACGAGATTCAAATATAGAAACACTGCTGTAACGCAAATTCATCGACCTTTTAAATTGTATAACTTTTAATACCCCTTGACGTGTAAAATATTAGGATGAGAGTTTTTCGAAAACTTGAGATTTAGTGTGACAAAACATGACTGTATTAGTTTCGGTGGGCCACCCTGTATACTTACCCTGGAACAACAAAATTTCAAGGAATATATTAAATGCATGCAGCATGCATATAACACGAATAAATTATTCCTGGATATTTTGTGGTTGCGTTTTCGAGGGGCTTATTTTATGGGTCTTTTCGGGGGAATATTTACGCCAAGAGCTTTCTAACTGACGGTTTCTACGAGTTTTGTTTATGTTACGAAAACGATAAAGTATAGACAGTATCGAGTTTTATAGAACCATAGAAATCTTATTTAATCTTTTAACTGTAAAGCAATTCCTACCGATAGTATTATACAATAAAGTATTTTTGCAAGAGAACGCACACTGATTTAATTAAGTGAATCAACGAGAAAACTTTAATTGCGAAATCAAAACAATCAAGTAAGTTTACGTAGAGTTTAATTGAATACTCGTATTGCATGAATCGCTTTGCACACCGGTTTATGTATTCTGCCCTTGCGAACAAACATGTTTATTTAAAACTTGGTAATAGGTTTGTCATAGTTCGTCACAAAACTTTATGACAACATCAATTTACATGAAGTGAATAGTTTCTGTCTAATTTATTTGAAGATAGGAACGATTTAGGAACATCCAGATTTTAAAAAAATATACAGTGGCTTATGGATGTAAAGTTGAAATTTATTTTACCCTTACGACTAGTGATGGGGATAATTGAATGGTTTTAATACCTAATCGAGATATTCATTCGAATTAATCATTCGAATCAAAAATGCTCGAGAGATTCAGCACAAATATCTCACATACTGCCTTTCGAATGATAATTCCCTGGCACTCCCACTCTTGTATCGAATTGCTTTTTTTTCGGTTTGTGATGGGATCCTGTTCAGTATTTATTTCAAATTCGTTAACATGTAAAATTAACCTGACTATAAATGCTGTTTTATGGTTTTGCGTGTTATAGTATAAGTTATTAAACATTAACGATATTTCTAATTATTTTATAATAATCGATTAATAGTTTATATCTTTAAATCATGAGGACCAGTTTTGCCACAAAATTTTTAAGACGAAAAAAGGTATGAAAAGTCTTACAGATTACGATCGTAATTGATTAAGATGAAACAATTTGGTTTATTTGATATTTTTAAACAGTGACATAAATTGCTGAAATTATTTTATTTATTTATCTAGTTTACGACAATAATATATTTAATTAAATGTTAATCTATCTAAAAAATTCTACAATTAATATTTTTAATGTAAGTATAGAAAAGTAGAAATAAATAATCGTAACGTAAGCCTGCCTGGTTCGAAATTATATAATAATTACTTTGCTAACTCAGCTGCACATGCAAAATAAGTCAAATATGTCACTTTGTAGTTTATCTTTTAGTATCTTCTCCAATTACAAATTCTTTCGAATACTACTGAAATTATATTAAAACGATATTTCGATTACCAGCCGAATAACGAAACGAAAGTAATCTGAGAAGTATTTATCACTCGAATTAATCATTAGCGTCTCGGTAATGCACACATACTGAATATTTCGAATTGTTTCATTCGAGATGCTCGCGTCATTACCAACTTATTCGAGAAATTTTTATCATTCAAGTGAATTATTAGCATTTCGGTGATGCACGAATATCAGAATATTTCGAATTGTTTCATTCGAGATATCCCCGTCGTTGCCAGCGTATTCGAGAAGTTTTTATGATTCGATTGAATTATTACCATCTCTGCAATGCACGTATAACCGAATATTTCGAATTGTTTCATTCGAGATGCGCGCATCATTACCAGCGTATTCAATAATTAATAAAAGTTGTAAACTTTATTGAACAAAATCAACAAATACATACACTAATTAATTTACTCGTATTATATATAAAAACTAAGCCTAGAACTATTAGTATAAGAACCATTTCTAAAATAATAGTATAAGAACTATTTCTAAAATAATGTATGATTAGAAGATGTTCGAAATTTTCTAACACTAAATTTTACCTTCTATCTGAAAACATATGTTTATAAATAGAAAAGTTTTTTTCTACGTCGACAGAAGTAACCGCTGCATTTTTTAACGTAACACTCAATTCCAAATTGAAACTGAAGTTACTTTCTCTTACTATTTCGTCTCTAGGAACTTGGCTAATTTGCTTTAAATTGAGAAACCCCTCATTTTTTGTATGACACTATTAGTTTTTTGATATATGAGATCACCTGTTTCACCCTTAGCTTTCTTACACAGTCTATTAAATTCGTTTATTATTTCAATTGACTCTGAAAGAGACATCCCTTGAGTTTCTAATTTGCGAATGGAGTTTGAAACGAAGCTATAGTTTGATTTAATAAAAAAAGACGCTGAGGCAATTCTGTCATTTCACTAATTTTTTACAATTATCCAAAGCGGCGCTGGAATCAGTTATTTGAAGAGTTACATTTTTAATACTTTCAAAATTATCGGCGTAAAAAATTGCTGCTTCTAACCATGTACCCCATCTTGTAATTATCGGTTCGGGAGGCAATGGAACATTTGGAAGTCGCTCCTTATAAAACTGGACTCTGAAGGGAGCTTTTAAAACTTTTTTTTTAAGTTACTAATTAAATCGTTAACAAGGGGAAATTGATTCCTAATACTTTCGGCTACACGATTTAAACTGTGAGCTAAGCAAGTTACATGAATGATGTAGAAAACTTTAAGTTTTGTTTGGAAGTTATTATATATAATTTGCTTAAAATGTCTTCATGAAGAATTCCTAGTAATAAATGGGCAATGTAACGGTGAAATTTGTCCGTACTGTCATCTACAATTATATAAGCAAAATTACTACCCACTAATTGTCTAATTTCAGACATTGTTTCATTGTAACAAGAATTTACATAATTTTTCGTAAGGTGCTTTCGTCGGGTATATTTTGTTTACATAATTTTTGTAAGAACGATTTTAACCCTCTCATACATAATTGTAATTAAAACATATTAATTATGTTTAAAAATATTTTATTGAAAGATTATATGATAATACGAACACAGGAACTCAAAAAATTATATTTTAGATAATTGTAATTAAAAGAAATTAAAAAAAAAACATGTGTCTACCTGAGTGGACAATATGCATTATACTGTATTTACTATTTTGTATGAAAATACTCAAAACAATCAGGACAACATGGTTCTACACATTTGTTGCATATATATATGGTTTTTCTTTTACACGCTGCTGAGTGACACCTTCCGGCATTTTCGATATCTGTAAGTTTAGGCCAGTATCCCAATCCGTCTTTTCTTATTCCATTCGATGTGTGATGATTGTTTCTTTTCTTCAGAATTCCTGGTGGTGTAGCTGAACGTGGCCTTCATCTTTTATTTTCCTTATTAGCTCCTATATTTATAAGGGCTCGGCCAATACTTGCTTTGAGTTCTAGAAGATCAGTTTTGGTATTTCCTGCACGTTTAAATAGAATCCATGCATTTACCACTGCTACATCTATGAAATGCATAAATACTCTTATATACCTCTCTTATTCCGTCGCCTAAGCGGAAATAAAGCAAGAAGTTGGTCCATTAGATCGACCCCTCCCATATTTTTGTTATAAAGCTGAACTTCAACAACGCTTTTAGTTGTTATGCACCAACGTTTGGCTACACTATGTAGTTGTTTTCCTGCACAGGTTGATGCAATTAGTACAGCTTTATTATCCATCCACTTAGTAATAGTTATATTATCAGATTCCGTAGATGCAACGCAACAAGTACCCCTTCCCTGCTTCTTCATTTCTTTAACTCCTTCCAAAACCATATTTGCTCCTGCTAGACGGTTTTAATCGCAAAGTACCTGTTGCCCATATTTGTTTTGTTTTTAGTTTTTCTAAAAGTGCAACGGAACAAAATAAAATATCAAAAAAAAGCTTATGATTTTTAAAAGCAATGTCATCGCTAAGTCGAAGGACGACATCAGCACAAGCTCCCAATCAGTAATGGCATCCCTTCCTCCGGCGACTCCTTGGTACACCTCGAATCGATACATATAATCGCTCGTTCCAGATCTCACCCGTATCTTCACCCCCCATTTCTTGGGTTTCTTAGGAAGAAATTGCTTTATGTTCAATCGCCCTTTGAGTAGTACAATTTGTTCGTCAATGGACTGAAATTCTTCTGTTCTGCTGCTGCTAAAAAGTTTTGTTGCAATCTTGTCTATATCTAGGTTATTTGTGAAATGTAAAAATCTCAAGATCGATTCGTACCGGCTTACTGATATTGTATCAGCAATCAAGGTCATTCGTAGAGCTTCATCGCTGCTCCAATACAGACGTACTCGAGGATATCGTATGTAAGACATTATTAGAGTTACTCCTAGAAACACATACAAATCGTTCTTTGGTAGGTTGAAGTTGGGCTTATAGTTTTGATTAGCGTACAACATTGATCAAAAAACGATGTCTAAGATATCATCCGTAACTAATGACAAGAAGTACTCTACTGGACTTTCTTTATCAATATTTATATTATCAGTTCCCAAAAAAGGGGGAAAGGTACCAGGGCCATGCATATTGTCGGTTTTTCGCCATTTCCAATCTCGCTTTATTTTTTTGTTGCCAAAGTTTTTTTTGTGTGTACTATCCATTAGCTGCGCTAACGGTATGTCATCTTCGCTGTCATACACGCTCTGACTTTCAGATTCTTCTTCCACTTCATTTTCACTTTGCATCATATTATCCTGTGCCGTCAGATGATTTTGGTTATCCAAGTTTTCCGCGTCATCATCTGAATCTAAAATTGACCCTTCAGGCAATTCAAAACAGATTTCAGCGTTTTCAATTTCTAGGATTACATCATCCTCTAAATCTACCTGTGTAATGTCATCATGTTTAGGTACATCAAATACAACAGTCTGAAAAATAAATTAAAAACTTATAGGTAAACCAAAAGTATAAACTGCATACTGACCACTGAAGTGGAGAGATGAGTTTGATAAATACCTGTATCAAATTAATAAATTGGGAGAATAACTTATATTGCATACTATTTAGCAACTAATGAACTATACGTGTGTGATTTTTACCTTTCGTTTGGCCTTTCCAAAAAAAGATCTAGTAGAAATAAAACTGATGTCTGTTACGTCCATGCTTGACAACCGACAGTCACAGAATAACAAGTGCTTTACAAATTTAAATTTGTATCCGATAGATGGCATAAGCTTATAAGGTTAATATGGGTCCACTGAAGTGGACGGTATGCAGTATTCAATATTTCAATACGTATTTAGGTTATAAGGTAACGTTAAATGACATGTCCACTACAATGGACTAAATGCATGAGAGGGTTAAATTAACATTATTTAATTTCGATAACTGTATATTAGACGAAATTAATGCCTTACATAACTCCTTATAACATTTTCTTGCTCCGATTTTTTAGAACTCGTTCCTGAACATTGAGTCATGTTTTGCTGAGAACAATTGCTTCGCTTCCATTTTTCACATTTGGAATATGTGAAGGAGTTTCAGTGTGCTGATCTACCAAGAATTCTCTCTCAGAAGACACCTACAACGACCCATAATTAAATATTAATATAAAAAATTCTGATGTTCGTTAAAAACAAAAACAAACACTACCTTCCCTATCATGACTTTGTTTTCGTTACGTATAATAATATAAAAAATAATTTTAATTTATATAAGAAAAATTATTTAACTTACCAGTTTGCTGCAAGCTCGACAAAGTATTTTGTCGCCATCCATTACTAGTTCTAGATGTGGTTTATTCCATGAAACAATCTTGTTCGGTTTACTGATTGTATGTATATAATATGTATAATAGTCGCAAAAGATCAACACTACCGGAGTATCGGACAAGTTGTAACGACGAGAGAAGATTCTATTATAGGGTTACTCAATGAGAGAAAATACTTTGCAAACTACAAACAAAATGTAGGTATGTATCCCACTCAATATTCACCCTCCATTGATAAACAAGAAACAAGTAATAAAATAGATTAGGTCGGTACTTCAAACTTCAAACTGTCGGGAATTCCAGGCACAGGTCATTAGCTGCGAATTGTCGGCGATCTGTGTGCACTACTCGGAATTTCATAATCTTGTTTTGACCACTTGACGAAAATTTAGAAACGAGTAATGTAAAAGGCCAAAATATGCAAGTTTTGCAAATATATGCAGCGAATGCGCAAATATACAATATATGCAATCACTAATTAGCGGCAATTAACTCTTATTAATGTGACTCGTCCGCATAATTGACTATAGTCAAAGATATGCAAAAATTAAAATATATGCGCTTTGTATATAATCCGCTCTTTAATTATTAGCATCTCGGTGATACACGCATATCCGAATATTTCTAATTGTTTCATTCGAGATGCGCGCCTAGTTAGCAACGTATTCGAGAAGTTCTTATTATTCGAACGAATTATTAGCATCTCGGTGATACACACATAATCGAATTCTGGTCCTTACCAACGTATTGGAGAGGTTTTTATCATTCGAATGAATTATTAGCATCTTCGAATTGTTTTATACGAGGTGCGTCCGTCCTACCAAAGTATTCGAAAAGTTTTCATCATTCGAATGAAGTATTAGCATCTCGGTGACGCAAGCATAACCGAATAATTTGAATTGGTTCATTCGAGATGCGCTTGTCGTTAGCAACGTATTCGAGAAATTTTTATCATTCGAATAAATTATTAGTATCTCGGCAATGCACGGATAACCTAATATGTTGTTGTTGTTGAACTGAAGTTTATTGATGGTTTATGTATTTGTTTTTAATAGTTTTAAGGCTTAATTGAAGTTTTTAGAGAAAATTTGAATTTTATAGCACGTGTTATTTTTGGTCATGGATGATGATAACTGGGAAATGGATAGATTGGTAATTTTGCATAAATTACGATTATGATATTTGTTTATAGAAAGATTTGTTTATTTAAGATGTAGAAGTCTTTTTCATTTTATTTGATAAGCAGACTGGAAGGGGATGATATAGTTCTAGAATGACATTGGTCCATTTCTAAAATTTAGATAATTTTTGAGCATTTTAAAGGATTTCAGTCTGGTTTCGGCACTTCAAGGAAGAGCACGTATTTTAGTATTGCTTTGAAATTAAAATTAAGACCTGTTAGGTCGATTTTTGTGAATTTTGGGTGGAGTCAAAAGTTTATTTATCATGTAACTTTCGAGGTTGCGGTTTACTTGATTTTATTTTAGTGTAAACAAATGTTAATTTAATTTAAATGGTGTTAAAGCGTTTTATTAATTATAATAAAACTTACCTGCTGTTTTAAGCTGATGTTGTGTTTGATTTAACTTCAAAGTTCCTCGAAAGTAATTTATTAAATACAAGTAAAAAGTGCATTTTTAAGAAATTATGTGAATTTAGACTTACCTGTTCTATATTGTGGATTTCCTGATATTTATTGAAGTTTGTTTTATAACTTCAATGTCAGCACATTTCATATGTAAGTGGTACACCTACATCTTTATCAGCCGCTGCTCTATCAACAAGTGACGAATGAGTTTGGATACCGGCATCAAGGTCAAATTATTGCAGATGTTTGGAAACATTAGAACTACGATATGGTATGGTTTATTTCAAAACAATTGTAAATGAGAAATAAGATTGCAGGTAATTGTATCTATTTAATTAATATCGGTACGTAACTATCATGATGGGGGAGCCACGTAATTTAATATCTTGATTGTAACCCTGATGTCTCATAACATTTTTTATATGTTTATTTAGTATAAATTTAAGTTTATGGGGTAACCAACGTGAAGTTAAGTTCATAAATTTATTTTAATAACAATTATTCACAGCATATAAATATGTCTTGCCTACGTGGGCTTTAAGTTGGAATTACATAATTAATATTTATTTTTGTTACAATAATACATAGCAATATACATCACCGAATATTTCGAATTGTTTCATTCGAGGTGCTCGCGTCGCTACGAACGTAATCGAGAAGGTTTTATCATTCGAATGAATTTCACGCATCTCGAGATATTTCGAGATATATGCATAATCGAATATTTCGAATGCTTTCATTCGAGATATGCCCATCACTATTTACGACACAGTTGAAAGTGCCAATAGAAGAACATAGAAACCTTTCAATTACAGTAAATGTAATTGAGGTAAACATGAAATGTTTTCCTACTATAGTAAGAGGTTTTTCAAAGCTACCTGAAAATTTGTATGCTACAGCATAAAATACTTTACGGATATTTGAAGTTGATAATTTAAATATTTACGAAGATAATTTCACATGTTTTTAAAATTAAACAGGATAGTTGTTTCTAGCATCCTGTAATTAATTTTCTTTACATATATCTCCCTTTGTGCATTCATTGTTTGGTGATGGTCCATGTTTGGCATCCGTATGTTAGCACGGACAGAATGCGTTGTTCAGATAGTCGTGATTTTACTCTTCGAGAGATGCTTTTATTTCTGAGGATGTATCACAGCCTACCAAGTGCCATCCACTCCAGTCTTTTTCTGTATATTTCGGTAGTCTAATTTTTCCTATTTAGCTAGATTTAATGACTCAGATATATGTAGTCGTTAAGGTTTTGTATTCGGGTGTTTTTGATGTTTATATGAGAGTCTGTCATATACATCGCTTTTGCCTTTGTAAAATTCATTTTTAATCCTATTTTCTCCAACTCTTCCGTCATTTGTCTCAGGTCCTCTAGATGTTCGGCTATAATAAGCACATCATCGGCGAATCGTAGATTATTTAGTCGTCTGCCATTGATTAATATGCCCTTGTCATGCCATTGCAGATGTTTGAAAACTCCTTCGCATTAATAATTTCAGAATCACTAGCGCGGTCTTCATTTTATTCCAAGAAGTTTTCAAATTGTTCTCATATTTCAATTATACTGCACAATTAGAAGTGCCAATAGTAGGACATACTAAACGTTTCAATTCGAATTAAACTATTCTATTTTAAAAGAGATCACGCAGCTTGTAGTGATATTACTTTCTAGTTTTATTCTGATTGTTAGTACTTGACATCGATATTATGGGTTAATATCTACATAGTGTTTTATTGCCAGTTTTATTTTAGTGAACTCGGAGAGATCAAAATAGGAAGCACAAGAATATTGTGTTAGCTAGCAGTTCGATGTACCAATTTAAAATGGAATTAACAGTTGGCGGTATATGACATGACCTTATTACCTAAAAGTAGGTTAGCATGTTCATGCAAACTTAATTCTAAAGGGCCGTGTGCGTCACAATTCAGGTAACAGGAGAACCGGTGTTTGATTATTACTTTAAAAATTTAAAACTAGAACCGGGATTGTTTAGAAGTTTCAAGACCATCTACCATCGTTATAAAACTTACTTAACTCTGAGTCCTCAAAACTTTTAAAAATATTCTCCGAAGAGAGCAATCAGTTAATCTTACATTTGAACCTTGCCTATTATTTCCTTTCTTTAAAAGCAGAAATACGTTATTGTATGTTATTTACTTACAGTGGCACAGTTTCAGAAAAGCTCGAGCAGTACCAGAGAACGTGTGACAATAATGCATTTAAATATATCACACTGTCTACACATACTAAGAGAATTGTTAGGAAATGGAGATCATTTCGTAGCAGACTGATAAATATCTCTATTTATTTAGGTTGTCTGCAGATTCGAGAACATTTACATACTCTGCAATGGAAGCAACGCAATGATTGGGCGATAACAATAAAATGTAAATGGAAATATAAAGCATATTCGTTCAAGTTGGGAGTTTCTAAATTTTACTTTACGATATCTCCGTTCAACTAACATTTGTTTCCTCTTCATTATGTTGCTCCTTTTATTCAAACGAATGTTATTACATCTCCAAGAGACAACTTACAATCCTCGCTGGTTGCATTTACAGGGAGTCACAATTTGTGTTGACCCGCTACTAAAATTCATTTGCCGCAGAACTACTTTTAAGCTCATTCTGAGCAAACAAAAACTACAAACTGCAACGGACACTAGAAGACCACTTCGCTAGCAGGCGGCAAACTCAGAAGCAATTTATCACGGGGAATGTGCATTTGGAGAGATTTAGGTAAATCTGTTTTATCTACTGTTTATTGCTTTTAAAATGTGTAGTCGTGACCAGAAATCTTATCGAGCATCGACCTATTTAATGCATAATGGTGATTGGGGGATCTGTCGGTCTGATCTATAGCGAATAGGTCGTTTAGTAGTAAACTGATAAATTAATTGAACGTTAGTTTTCCTCGAAATATCCGTTCAATTATTTGCTCTCTTACTATGAATTCTATTTTCTCTTTTAGAGGGGACCTGACTTATATCCACTTTCCACTACATTTAACTTACGATTTTTCCGACATTTCCACTAAGAAAATAGATAAATGCTCTTTTCTTCCGTTTCTGATTTTCGTTCATACGTGATGATGGGAAATGGTTTTCCTCAAAACTACTTTTGATGCTGATATTTTATACGCGCAAAGCTGCCACCATAACTGTATTTCGCGTAACACTTTTTTTAATTTTTTTTATACATTTGAAAGTATTTAAATACAAATGTTTATTTAAACTTGGCACATTACACTAATATAATTACAAGTCCCAATCTACTAACAAAAATATTATTTAAAAGTTAAAAAAAAAACGTTTGGGAAATATTTAAGGTAGCCATGGCGCACTAATCCAAGGGAACAATTATAGATACTCACCGAAGTACTGTGGTAGCAGCGTGTTAGCGTAGATTTTCAGTCACCTATCCAAGAATTGTTTGATCAGTACTTGCGCTTATCCGTCACGCTGCTCTGAAAACAATGAAAGCAATTTACAGATTTTGCAAATTCATGTATTATCAATTTTTGTGCTAACCTTATTATTTGCTTTTGGCATTGTAACTTCATGTCTTTGTAGGTCGCCTTATATTGTTGTTACATACATTACTATCCAATACCAATGAAGCATATTTTTAAAGTGTAACTGCTGCTTAATAATGCTACAATGATATGCCGCACATGATATTTCCATAAGTTTTTCTTTCATGTTTGCCCAAATTTTAGCTTGTTCAACGGATTTGTCTAAAAACGGATTTAGTATCCATCTGTGATTTTTTAACTGTTTTCAATTTATTTGGGGAAATAGTCAGTGACCTGCTATTATAACTTGTACAAACTAACTTGCATATCTGCAAACACGTGCACAGAATTTATCATACTATTGTAACGGTGCGCCCCGCTGCTCATACGAGACGCGAACGTTTCAAAATTTGTTAACCTGGGTAGACTTTGGAGTTGTCCAGAATTCAATTACACTAGTAGGCTTGAAAAAACAATAAATTGTTATTAAACTGGTTTACCAATATTTATAGAATATTTATGAAATAAATAAAAGCAATTCTAATATATATAACAAATCAAATAAATCCTGGGTACGCCACTGGGTGTGACCAATCCTGCAAATCCTGGATACGCCACTGGGCTTCGGGGTAGTTGCAATGATTCGTTCTTTACGGGTCACGGGAACTGCTCACAGCTGATTGGGTTAGGTCGTGTGACCTGCGGTTAACAAGATGGCCGACACGTGCACCTATATACGATCAACACAAACACTCCAATTAATATAATTTGCGGGGGCCAACAGAAACGAAATTCCCTTGTGTTTGGATCAACGGAATACGTGATTAGTGATCGTGAATTACACACTTTACAGCGTAAGAATATGTACTTTAATGAACTCAACGGCGGCCGGCTCCGGGCAAGGTTCCACAGTGCTTCGATCGTCGCAAGTAGCTTACAGAATAAACAATCTGTCTGTATGAATGCAAAACTTTACGTTATTCGAAATTCAAACAGGTGATTTATCAGTAAATCATTGTTCCTGGAATTCACTCAATCTACGCGATTCGTAACAGCGCAGTTTAGCACAAATAAATTCAACCTTGCTTCGCTTTGTTTATTACTATTATAATAATCTGGCTTTTATATTGAAAATTTCGGGTTCACGGATAATTCTCTAATTAGCTGACTAAAATTTCTCCAGTCTTTCTAAGAAGAAAAGGACTTAATTTTTCCCCACAGGTTTTCGCAAAATACTCCGCTACAGAATCTGTGGATCGCTTTGAATTGTTTAAAATGCTCCAAATCAATTCAAAATTCACTAACGGGACTTACAAGAATTTGGCGTTTCGTGAAATTGCTCCACGAATCAAGACAAACCTTGTACAGGGTGTTCAATCAATAACAGGGGTTATAACAACTGAGGTACGGCATCAATTCGAACACTGATTCTCTCAACTATAATAACCTTTTACAGAATTATTTATTGCTGTTCTTCAATTCAAACACCGGAGAACAACTAATAAACATGTGTGTACAGGGAAAACGTACTACAGGGCACTCCAATAAACGAGCAAAGCAAGTCAAATGTTTAGATCTACTAACTTTACTGTTAAAAATGTCCTGTCAATCCAAGGTTTTTGAACAGCGGTACGTTTGTATGAATTGACCCCAAACGGCCACCTACGATCGCCGGGCACTGGCTCGCTTCGCTTCGGACTCGGTCACTGGAAAATCAAAATAATTAAAATCGTGAATACAACGGCAAAACACTGGAAAAGTATGAATTCACTTTTAGGTAATTATCAGGAATTATTAAACGGATTTCTACTAGGCTGGTTATTTACAGGAACGGATTTTTAAACACTGGAATCTTTAAGATTACTCTTAAAGAAGACGGCGGTATATTTTCTGACTTTTGATGGAATCAAGAGCCAGGCAATAAAGATAAAGATAATTCAAATGGCCGGGGGGCGGTTTTATAGGAGCCATTTTTCCACTTGCGTCATGCGTGCTCCCCTCTCGGCTGGAGAAAGGGACGTTTGTTCTGGAACATTTTACGTCACGGCGGTTACAGATGTATGTTGTTGAAACGGTTATCTTCAAAATGTTGAAACTTTGTGGACTTGGTAATTAAAACCAAATTATTCACCGGTCAACATTTTGGGCCCGTTACACTATCATTCTTAACTAAGTCTTCCATGAGTTCTTGAACGCACTGGAACGAATCAAACTTTTTTTTTTCAAATTAAAGTCTACCAGAAATCAAGTTTCGTTAGAATTCCGTTAATTAAGTGCTCGAAAATATCAGCAAGGAAAGTCAGTCTAAGAATCCAGAGGGAATTGGAAAATATGTTCTCATATTTCGGTTTCTCATCTTGCCAGTACATCAAAAGTTCCGCTTCTAATTATAAAACTCTTTTCAAGATGTTACCTCTCGAAAGCCATCTTACTTCCGTGTAATAAAAAAGATTTGAGTATAGACATCCCACGTCTTCACACATTTTTCGAAAAATACGAGCCTGCAATGCTTTTCTCTTGACGGAATTTACCACTTAAATGACATTTTTCAAAACACTATCCATCTCAGAAGGTAAAGATTTTGATGCAAGAGCTTCTCGATGTAAAAGCCAGCATTTGGCATTATCTATTTCAATATGGCAATAAGGCCAGATCGATGTCCTGTCATAGTCTTGGTGCCATCGGTGCATATAGCAATGCATTTTGCCCAGTCAATCTCCTACTTATTAGTACTTTGCATGGAAGTGTCGAATTAACATTTTCCAGTGGTATTGATCTCTAGTGAATAAAATATCTTCTGTAATACCGTGTCCAGTATTGTATCTTACAAATGCTATAAATTGGGCACAGTTAGCAGTATCGGTAGCTTCGTCGATCATATTTCGGAATTGAAAACAAATTTATCAACTTTCGTAAACAACTGTCTACATTGGAAAAGCTGGCGGTGGAAATATACTGGTATAGGATTTGAGATCATTTCAACCTCCTTGCAGGAGAACTTCGTGTGGATGCAAGCTTCAAAAGCTTCCACCATATGTCTAATTGTGATACGGAGCCGTTATTTAGAAAGATTAAAAATTAATACAATTTTCTGTAGTTCATTTAAACACGATACCAGTGTGTAGACAGTAACAGAAACAAGACTCCAGTTATATTTGTTTATGTGACAAGATGTTTATATGTGCTGCATATTTTTTTCTGGTCTTTACCGCTTGTCACCGAAACATCCAACAAACACCAACTTTTGAATAGTGAAACATCCAACAAATACGAGTTTTTGTATATTGGGACATCCAACAAACACGAACCATTTTTTGTTTAATGTGACATCCAATATACACGAACTTTTGTTTAATGAAACATCCAACAAACACGAAGCTTTGTTTAATGATACATCCAACAAACACGAACTTCTGTTTAATGAAACTTTCAACAAACATAAATTTCTGTTTAATGAAACATCCAGCAATCACGAACTTTTGTTTACGGAAACATCCAACGAAAACAAATCCTTATTTAATCAAATATCCAACAAATACGAACTCTTGTTTAACGAAACATCTAACAAATATGAAGTTTTGTTTAATGAGACATCAACAAACACGAATTTTTGTTTAATGCGATAACCAACACATACCAACTTCTGTTTAATGAAATATCCAACAAACACGAACTTCTCTTTAATGAAACATCCAACAAATACGACCTTTTGTTTAATGAAACATCCAACAAACATGAAGTTTTGTTTAATGTAACGTCCAATAAACACGAACGATTGTTTAATACAACATACATTAACGTAATGCAACATAAAGCAACAGGTTATTAATACACATGGTTAAGTGTAACCTGCGAGTCTTAATTCATCGAATTAACATTCAAATAAGAAGTTATTTCTTTATAAACAGTAAATACAAAAACATAACTTGATAGTACGGAAGCCAAAAGTGTAACTGTTTCTATTCTAGTGCGCAAAAATGCATCTGCACCCCTTATGTGGAATAATGCAGCATAATGTTCTACGAAGCGTGGCAAAAAGGACTGCTAACTAAGATTGCATAACTCGAGTTTCTTAGATGCATTTATGAAGTAAATAAGACTTTTTTACTTTAAACTCTTGTTGTTTGCTCTCGCGACATATAATATTTTCGATTGAGTTTATTAAATAGATATTTTACGTCTCAACTGAAAAATAGCGAACAAAACTAACTATTATCGGTAACTATGCGAATAGTAAACAAGAATTAATATTGGAAAACGTTGTGTTTAGATTTACACGGTCTATACTGACATAGTCGAATGCAGGCTACCTTTCAACTATTCAACATGTGAGCCTTTTGTAGTCAATCTGTAAAAATTCTTTCTGAAAAGCATTGCCAGTTGCCTAGTTTCCATATTATACTATTCATTTGTATCAAATTACTACGTCCGAGGCAGCAAACTACAATTTTTGCGTGACTGCAACAAGTAAAATATATAGAAACTGCCCACCAACATCGCTGAAAGTTTTTTTACGAAGCATGTTTAAAATAAAACTGTAAGTGTTCTTTTACAGATTTCTGCTATTCCCTAGTTTGTGTTTCTACACAGTAACAAACACTTGAAAGAGTAATAAAGGGCCGCCCAATGGGAAATCGAATTCTTGACTTCTGAATTCCTGAATTCTCTACGATCCGTATGCTACTAAGATAGAGTTAGAATCTTCAGGGAACCGGTGTCCAACAGACTGGGCTGATTTAAGAATTGCCTTTCCTATAACGCAAATAAATCAAATATCGGGATCTAATCCATTTCACATTAGATTTAACAGGCTACTGCAGAAAAAGGAATATGAAATAATATTTTAATAATAATAATAGACAATTTCAGCAGGTATTTATTTTTATTTTTGCTTCATACGTATTTCGACATGCAAAATGTCGTTTTCAAAAGCATTTAATATAGTAAACATTTGTAGCTAGGGCAATAGCACATTGATTTCGGACTTGGCTTTGGTCTTCTATTCCAAAACATCCAGTAGCGGAGAATTTATGAGCTCAATTTGCTTATTCATTAAAGGTGTGTTTGTTAAATTGTGTGTGTTTTATAGATTTCACCGCTGCGTATGGTACAATATGGAGAGAGGACTTTCTCTTCAAATTATATCAAATAATCCCGTGTAAAAGCCTTATGAATGTAATTAATGAAATGCTGTGTGACCGACTTTTCCAAGTGGTTCTAAATGGTAGAGAAAGCAAATTCAAAACATTACAAAATGGTTTCCCACAAGGATCGGTGCTCACCCTAGCTCTGTTTAACGTTCATATCTCTGATATCCCCACAACCTCCTCGCATAAATTCATGTATACTGATGGCATTGCCCTGCCCACCTAACACTCCGACTTCACTCAAGCAGAAGAAGTCCTTACGAAGATCTGGAGACTTTGAATAAATTCTTCTCGATATGGGGTCTGAAACCTAATCCGAACAAGAGCGAAGTCTCCGTTTTCCACTAAACTCCAAAAGGACGAACTATCAACTAAACGTGGTTTTTAGAGGTGTTCAATTAGCATACTGCTTTACCCCAAAATACGTGGGAGTCACGTTGGATAGATCCCTGACTTATCGTCTCCATCTAAGTAAAGTATCAAATAAGCTAAGTACCAGAGTCAGCCTTATCCAAAAATTGGCTAGTACATAGGGTGCTAGTGAATATACTCTTAGAACGGCTGCTTTAGCCTTGGCGTACTCTATTGCCGAATATTACTGCTCGGTCTCGTCGAACAGTCGACACGTTCACAAAATTGAGACACAGCTAAAACAAGCTATGCGACTAATAACAGGGACAATAAAGTCTCCACCGGTAGAGTGGCTGCCTACCTTAAGCAACATCGCCCCTCCGCAACTGAGAAGAGGCCGCCTTACTATCGCTTTATAAAAGTGCATCAGGAATCCTTCGCTACCAATTCATGGGTTCACTCACCAAATTACACCTGCGCGTCCTAGACTAAAATCTCGACATCCTACTTGGTGTACAGCAATACTATACCATGAATCTGATCACCAGATTGAGCACGTTTGGATGCGCCAGTGGGCCCAACACTGTGTTCAAAACGCCGATGTGATTCCTAACCCCATATACAGACTACCCGACTTTGATCTTCCCAGAAAACGGTGGAGAATGGGGCCTAGTTGAATCACGGAGATGCCATAAATGTGATGCCGATCAGCAGACGATGCAACATATACACGCTGAATGCCATCTTACAAGATTCCAGGGTTCCACTAAGGACATTCATAACCTCACTTTATTGGCGCTTTAGTGGCTACAAGAAGTGATCCTCAATATATGATTCATATACGTATGTTTATAGTGCTTTACCATATATTTACCCTTACGGAAATAATAATTAGTTTGTATTCAATTTATTGTTTGTAATATCTATATATTGTCTATTCCAATGTAAATTCATACGAAATATAATAATAATCCATAAAGGATTTATGCCTAAAACCAATGGTAAATAGTGCAAACCAATGCAGGGAATTTCTGAAGTGCAACTACGGTTTCTAGCAAATGGTAGTTGGTTCTTCTTGCATAACAATACACCTGCTCATTCTGCACTAATTGTGAAGTTGTTTCTCATGAAACACGGCACCTTTGAAATCAATCATCCACCCTATTCATCTGGCTGGGCACCAGTAGACTGTTTTCTCTTTCCTAAAGTGACAACTCTTCTCAGTGGGAAGCGATTTAAGAACGTAGCGAATTGCGAGTAGTTTCTTCGAACCCCTTTACAGACGGTTTCTAAAACGGTGCAATAAGTATATTAACCCTAGAAAGGTAACCTACGTAAAATTTACGTAGTAACGAATACTAATATCAGCTTATTTCGGTGCATTTTATTTGCTGAACTTGTGCTTGCAGGAATGCTATCCCCAGTCCTTACCCTCTCTATTTCTAGCAAAAGTCCCGGCAAATGACCTCGTACCGTTAGTTGAGAGTGCACAATCGAAGAGTCCACACGTAAATTTTACGTATGGTTACCATTAGCGCATAAAAAAGTTATTGTTTGTTATTGTATAAACATGTCTAAAAAACGATATTACACAGATGAAGAATTGTACAATATTTTAAATAGTAGTGGTGAATTTACAAGTGATGATACCACAAAGAATCCAGAAACCATACATGTATACAATGAAACTAAAGGCTCCGTAGATACTTTTGATCAAATGTGTCACTAACAGAAAAACACGGCGGTGGCCCCTTTGTATTTTTTACGACATGTTAAATATTATTATTATCGTGATCCTCGTTTGTACCGCTTGCGCAGTGTCGAGGCGGTGTGGGGCAAGGCTAAGCTAGTTTGTGCTATGAACAACAGGGCCCGCCTCTGCGGGTTACCGTGTTGGTGCGAAACCATGCTTGGCTTGCCTGTTGTGTGTGAATGTTTTTGTTTATGGTCTTGATACTCCTCTAATGCGACCGTAATTCGAGGAGTGCCATTAATTTGATCCCCAATGGCAAATGGAGACATAACTGCAATTAATTCGTACGTTATATATTACCATAATAACACTAAATTAAACAATAAGCCTCTTTCAAGAATCGGTTTCATGTTGAAGCTAAAAGAACAGTTGATGAACCCATGGCTACATCAAAGATTGAAGATTCCAACCCTGACAAATAAATTGAAGGAAACAGTTGCAAACCTGTTGAACATAAAACCATCTGAAGAAACATATCAAAACCAGCAGAAGGGAAACAGGTGCTATAGCAGTTTGTGACCAAGTGCCAAAAAAAGAGTGACAACTACACTTTGTATTGGTTGCCAAAAAGCAATATGTGGTGAGCATCAAATAATAATTTGTTTCACGTGCTCGCAAACTATCAATAAATAAAAAAATAATGTTTTTTATAAAACAATGTATATTTTGATAAATAATAAATAAATGTGTATAAAAAATATTGACTATTATTGCATTTATAATACATTAAATTTGTGTGCGTAAATTTTACGTAGGTTACTATGCATGTACTATGAATGAAGGTTACCTTTCTAGGGTTCAAATAAATGGGGATTGCTTTGGGTAAATATTAAATATTTTTTGTGTTACTCAAAATGTGTTTATTTTTATTGTGCCAGTCCGGCAATTAAATTGCCAAACCTATCACATCTGTTTCGATTGCTTGGAACTATCAAACGGTAGTAAGAAGCTCCGCATTGCCGGAATAGGTGTAGAAAACTTAAACTTGTAGTTGACTCTCCCTAAATTGTTTCAACTCAAAATTGTGGTTGTTTGTCGATTTCATTATTAAAGTAACAACATACGTGAAAAACGCTTCCTTAAAGCTTTTTCTCCGAAAGCTTTAGCTTTAGTTTGAACCACATGAAAGTTTAGTTATTAGAAACTCAGGTATGCCTCACCTTATTTGGGCTATACGTGAATAAAATATGTATGAACACAGGAGAAGGGAAAAACGTGAGTTCAAAAAGCAGAATCGAACAATTTCCGGTCATTTCTCATAAGAAATGCATGTGAACATTTCATTTCCGCCTTTCAGATATACTACTTTTTGATGCCGAACAACGTTTATGTAGGAATTTGCGGGAAGCTAAATGCTCCCAGCGCCATCGACGATATTAGATTACCACGTGTTTTATATGCTGGTACCGCTGCAGAAGCAAATCTTCCCAAATGAAACTAATATTGCATTTACCGCTCTTGCGAGAGAGAGCAGGGAATTTAACGAAACCCAATTATCATTGTTTGCGTAGAAACTGATAAGTGACGGTTTGCTTTCAAATGGTGATAGCATCGCGCTTTGTTAACTTTCCAAATAGAGAGCTTTTTACACACGACGTCTCTAACGTCACCAACAGACGATTACACATTACTTAGTTGCTTAGTGGAAACTGTGATATGAAATATCTCATTTCCAGGAAGAAAGGGAAATTCTTTAAAAATATTTTATATCTTCCGGAGATATTTTAGTTTGTTCGGCTATTTCAACTCCCCATAACCTAATTACTGTAACGTAAGTATTGAATATAAACTTCAGTGAGAAAGGATTCTCTTCTCAAATTATAAAAATTCCTCGAACCTCAATAAAGACCCTAAACAAGTCACTTCTAAAAGATATTGAAATGCTGCGTTATAAGACGGCCATCGTGACATTCCTTTTCCGGCCCAGGAAATTCATCAAGCGAGAACTACAAACACTTCCTATTGCGACGTTTTATGCGGCAAAATCAACAAATGTTTCAATAAAGGTTGGATACGGAAGAAAAACGCATGTCTTTACTTTAATCAAACAATGTATAACCTTTATACTATTACACTGGTAAACAAAAATCAAGTTTTGTTTTGTGACGTATATGAAACATGGCGTATGTTATGTAAAATTTCACCAGAAAACAGAAAATCACCCACACTTTATTTGCTACGAAGTGTTGTGCATTATACGGAAATATATCAATATCGATATGTTCTTAATTTTTCATACCTCAATTATTAGATAAAAAAGTTCATGTAAAACTTATTTCAGTGTAAGTTCATTAAAAATTGTAAGAACTTTATGTTTCTGAAATATAAATTACTGATGCGTTGAAAAGATTTATATATACAGGGTTGAGCGAAAGTACGGAACAATGCAAATATCTCTACAACGGCATTGACCGACAAATGATTATTTTTTTCTAGAAACATCAGATATTAACACTACTATATGCCAAGTTGCAGGTGTCTATCGTCTTGTTTATAATAGTTATACATTTAATATTGCTGTGGTGCTGGTGATTTTGTTAGAATGGAAAAATTCGTGACAAAGGCTGTGGCAAAATACTTTTTTAAGAAGGGTTTATCAGCCCAGGAAATGTATAATGACACGTCCTACGTGTTGGGTGACCGTACCCCGCCATACCAAGGAATTAAGGATTCGTGTCGGGATTTCAAACTAGGGATGAAGTCGTGTCAAAGTGCACCATGTGCTGGACCGCCAAAAACGGTTGTCACTCAAGAAACTTTTGATATGGTACATGATATGGTACTGAGTGATTGGAAAATTACGGTCAAATAGGTATATTTTTAGACATGTGACTTTTCCGTTGGAAGCGCTGAGAAAATTTTGCACGAGGAATTGGGTCTGAAAGCAGCCTGCACATGAAGAATTCCGAAAATTTTGTGACGTGATCAGGTATGGGCCTGGTTTCTCACCGCTGCGAGCAATTTGAGATTAATGGACACGGATTTGGATAGATTTTTGGTAATTGGTAACTGTACATGAAAGCTGGGTGCATCACTTTAATACAGAGTCAAAACGGCAGAGTATGGAATGGCGGCATCGTGGTCCCTCCCTTTGAAAATTCCGTGTGACTTCATCGGCCGGAAAGATGGAGGGAGGGAGTTCTTCTGGTTGATTATTTACCATGTGGTCACGAAATAACGGGAGACTATTAGTACGCAAAACTCATATCAAAAGTTCGTGAGGCTATAAAGTAAAAGAGGCGTGGAAAATTGAAACGCTATGTTCTGTTTCACCAAGACAACGCTCCCGCTCACAAGAACTATGTTTATATGGTTGCTGTCCACAAAGCAGAATTTGAAATTTAAGAATATCCTCCATATTCGCCGGATCTGGCTCCTAGTGACTTTCACCTGTTTCCCAAAAGAATATCTTCTGGCAACTCATTTTTTGGACGATGATGGTTGCTGTAAATGGGTGGTTTGCAGCACAGGACAAAGTAATTTTTCTAAAGGCATAAGCGTGTTAATCTTTATGCAGATTATGTTGCGAAATAAAGTAGTTTCAAGTGTCAAAATCATCATACAATAGTGGCATGAGCAGTTTAAAAGGACTTCTGGTTTAACCGGAAATGATATCGACTTTTTTATACTAAATGGAATATATTTTTTGATATATCGACGAAACCCTTTTCCGACAATTCAGTGATATAAAATATGATGCCTTCATTTTTTATATTTCTTGATGTATTGAGCAAAACACTCAACGATAATGTTTAGTAATTCGTTTTTGTTACCTGGCAGCACATTACAACAAAAAAATTAAAATAAGAAATATAAAAAACAGGAATAATATAATTTGAGAAGATACTCAAAATGGCCATAATTTACTTCTTGGCAATGACTAAGTCTGTGTACGCCAGCCTCGGTGGTCTAGTGGTTAGCGCATTTGCCTTTAGATCCGAGGGACTCGGGATCAAACCTGGCCAAGGTCGGCGAGATTTTTCTAGCGGGGAAAAATCTGAAAATGCGCCTTGTGTCGGATAAGAAGTAAAGCCGTAGGTCCCGTGCCACTCCGATGTGTGACACGTTAAAAATCACTACTGGAGTTGGTATTACCCCAGATAGGCAAAATTCTTAGTTAGGGTGTGCAATGGGCCATATGGCCTAAGTGCATAGAGATGCTTGGAAAACCGCGTCCTAGATCTCGCTCTTTCAAAGCAAGCAAGCAAGTCTGTGTACAAGTCGTTTAGTTGCATTAAGAAAATGCTCTACAGGAATTCTTTCTACTTTACCAATAATTCTGAGTTTCATTTCTTCCAAGTTATTTGGTTGTTCGGTATAAACTTTACATTTTAAATGTCCCAAAAAAAGATTTCCAATGGATCCAGATCCGGAGAATGAACGGGCTATTGAATAAAATCCCTGCTCTTCCACCTATTTGGAAATATTTGGTTTAAAAAATGCAGAACATTTAGATTGTAATGGGGGTTGTTCCGTCTTGGTGAAACCAAATATTATTAGGTAGTTCCCCTTCATCACGGGCAGTAACAATTTGATTTTCTAAAAGTTCTCAATTCTTCTGACCTGTTAATGTAACAGCAAACCAATCAAAATTTACAAAACTGTTTACGCTGTTCTCATTCTTTTTGTTGTCATGAGCTACTAGACAACTAACAATTAAGAATCATTATTGTTCATTATCTCTAGAACTATTAAAAGTAAAGGGATAAGCCCGGTAATACTGAACTTGCAAAAAAAGAGTTTTGTCGATAGAGAAAAACCCCCATTGATTGGCACCTTAAGAGGTTTTTCACCTTCGAAGGCTCAGTAGATCATCAGTATTAGTGGTAGAAAACTGATTTTTTTTTAATTTGATCCTCGATGTCTTGACTACATAAATCTGTCAAGTTTTTATTCAACAAGTGCCTGAAATAAGTGACAAAAATAAAAGTAAAGGACTGCATTTGTGCCAGCTATTGGCAGTATAGCCAATGATTGGCATAAGAATTGAACCGCTGATTGGCAGGGTAGCCAATCATTGGCATTGGAGATTGAACCGTTGATTGGCATTATTGGTATTAGGCTTGCGTGATTTATTGGCACCCCTAGGGTAAATTATGCCAAAAATGTAATACCCGATTTCAATTTTGGACTGAACAATAAAGCAATATCAAACATGTTTTATTTAAAAAAAAGCAATACTGCAAGTAAAGGAACATTGAACTAAACTATAAGTATAACAAACAAATAATCTGATCATAAATATGAAAATAAACATTTGAACAAATTCAAATTACTAGTTTTTGCATTATTGATGAAAAAAATACAAAAGTTCTTAAAATGTATACAAAAACTGAGTAGATACATACAAAACAGGTACTTGGAAATAGAAATATGGAACAAAGATGTTTAAATCGATTTTTCTTTGCTTGTGATACATTCAAAATTGTTTTAGAAAATTTTTTTCTTCTTCGGACAAATGATATGATACGTTCTGGTACATCTTCGACATTTTATTCCAAGATTTGTACCATAAATATTTTGCACACAAAAATAACACAGCCCTCCACATACGGTCGCCTTACTTTGTACTTCATCTTGTTTTCCAGTGGTAATTAGCTGAATAGCCATCTTCGTCTCTAAATATATCACGTACATGGTGTGGAGGCATCTTGGTCGCAGTGTTTTGTACAATGGCCGAGACGGCCTTTGAAGCTTTTTTCGAAGCAGTTTTCGAAGCAATTTTTGAAGTAGTCTTCTTATTTGTTACAGTCTTTTTCTTACCGATGCTATTCTCCAATCTCTTATCTTTCCGTTGATTCTTTATCTCGATTTCCAATTCTTTAAGTCTTTGTTTCTCTTCAACAATCTGTTTGAATCCTGACGAAGTTATGACGTATGGGAATCTGGTCGCCTTGTTACCCGTTCCTCTGTCGCAGCAGGTATGAAAGGTCTGTGGTTCGCTGAAGATTCAGTAAGGCTATCTTCTGTCTTCTATCTATCTTCGCGGCAGCACATATGAAAGGTTAATGGTTCGCTAAGGGTTCAGTAGGGTCATCCATAGAACATGGGGGTTCGTTGTAAATGGGCCTCTCGATGGCTATTTTGTCACCCGAAGCAATCGTTTCCGGATATTTCTTGTTCCGTATGTCATCCGATCTCAAATTCGACGTTTCGCTTATAATCGCTGGCGAGATCGCGGGTTTCGGATTAGGAAACTCCATTGCAACATCTTCAAGAGCGGCAATTTCGGAGTGTGAGACATCACTGTTTCAAAAAATACCATATCCATATAGAGAATGTCTTGTTCAGTAAAGTCGTTCTCGTGTGGGGGTTTTGAATTTTGAACTAAGTCGAAACTGCAGTTTGGCCTTTGTTATGCCGTACTTTTTGGATGTCCCGGTTTTTATTTCCTCCAGTGTGATTTTTATTTGTTATTCGGCGCAGATACCTCTTCATATAGCTTTGACTAACTTTCACTTTTGGCATCTAGAAGAAAAAATACTGAAACATTAGCTACCTTCATACAAGAGATAATGCGAAACAAACAAGAACCACCAAAATTGAAATTTGAAAAGAATGTCAGTGATATGAATAACAAAGTCATAATTTTCCAGCCAAATTATATACTTCCAACATGCACATGAGGTCTATGCTCAGTTAGCAATTTTTTTCAACTGTCAATATTACAATTTACTTTCGACTTAGACCGCGTCGTCATTTGTGTGTTCTATTCACTTTGAAGGTGCAAGCTGCGATGTCTTGCGGTAACATTAGTTTGTATGGGTTCACAAACAGCTAACAGGCATAAGCCGATTAAGTATTATTGTCCTGGCAAATAAAATACATTAAGGTCAAATCCTTGTCCGCCCCAAGGTTTGATTAATATAAGCACACGGCCCTGTTTAGGCAGGCAGGGCCTACGACCAAATATGGCTGAAACCTCTAGAGCAAATGCTTGTAACGGCAGACAAGCTACAGGTTGTTCCATACCTGATAATGCTGGGTGTAGTTCCCAATTGACGACGCGGTCTAAGCCGAAAGTAAATTGTCATATTGACAGTTCGAGAAACCGCGAAAGACTCAAAGAATAAATTTTTTCAAATTAGTTTGAGGAGTATCCGTTGAGTTAGGTGAAAATAATGGTCGAAATAGGTATATCTTAAAATATACAGGGTATACTATTTACAATAAATAAGTTGATATCATTTCCAGCTAAACCGGAAGTCGGTCTAAACTGCCAATACCTTCATGTTATCCGATATATATCGAAATAGAAATATTTGCATTGTTCTGTACTTTTGTCCAACTCTGCTTACTACTATTACAATAAAACTTCCTTGTATTAGGATATCATTATGTTTCCGAATTGTAAATTTGATTAATGAATGTTATTTTTAATTGTAGTAAAATTATATTTGACTTACTGGCATGATACGTATTTCAATGTTCTAAAATATGAATTTGTAATGTAAAAGTTATATTGTTGGGATAAACTAATTTGGATATATTAGAAGAATAAGCAAATTGGCTGTGTAAATATTTACATATTTTTAAGTAGAAAAGTAATATCATCAAATATGCTGCTGGTATAACTACATCCGGTCTTTACCTGCAAATTTTAACCATCACTTGTAAGCATGTTGCAATACGTATAATTAAATAAATCAATCGAAGCTCTGTATAAAATATTAATAAGATATTTATTTCTATTAATTAGCCCCAATTTCATCAAAGCCCCGCGAAATTAACAAAATTAATCGTATATATAACGTAAAAATTATCCTTTAGGCCTTCAAAATAATGCTAATGTACTGTTTCGCTGAGAACCTAAACCAGCAGAATTAGTAAAAAATATTTCACCAAATTTAAACGACCACAAAGGTATTTCAGTGAGCATCAACAGCAGACATTTCACTTTTCATTTATTTGTTCTTTCTTGCTCGTGAATTTAAAACAACAAAACCTCAGAATCATTATATGGATTTTAAAAATAAATTTCTGCTGTTTGCAATTTATTCAAATAACTCAATTTGCAAGCAAACACTAATTAGCAATTTACTTTAAATTTTAATTCCAATATGGGGATTTTACGGTTCGACGGCGTAAATTTCATTGAACCGGAACGACGCTCCTGCTTTTCCGTATCTGCCACCTTTTTTTATTCCTGCTCAGTAAAATAAATTTCATTAAACAAGTTAGAATTTCGTGCTGCTGCTGATTTTAACAGGTTACATAGAACTTCTCCGTTACAAACTCCATTTTTGTAAACGATTTAGGAGGAAAATAGATTTCGTGCATTTGCTCCAAGACGTCCGCATTATTTAGACGTTTTGTATTGCTTACTTTCCATTTATTCTTTAAATGTAATGCCTGGATAGTGGCTGTAAAATTTTTAAATTGGATTTTCCTGTGCATGCTCTGCATAAATATTTAGTTGCTTTTAGTTTTGCACAACTTGTCATTTTTTCTTTGATCCTATAATTACCAACTTATTATTTATATGGTGATAAGCATTGAAGCACTAACTAAGTAAACTTTGTTTACTCCATAAAATAAACAAACGTATTCCATAGTTGACATTATTAATATGAGAAAAACAGAAAACAAATTGATAATGGGAGTTTCAACTTGTTCGTAGATCGATCTTGTTTCAAATGAAAAAGTCTATACTATAAAAAAGGGAAGGGGAGATGAGATATACTTGACTTTGTTTGATTTAAAGAAGGCTTGTGATCCAGTATCCTGGTAGAGACTATGGCAAATCCCACAAAAATACATAATGGAAGAAGATGTTACAGTTACAATTAAAGTAATATACAGCAAGAATATAACAGACACAACACAGAATAGAGTATCATCAAAACCGATAATATCATTAAAAGGATTAACGCAGGATGCACTCTATCACCCTAACTATTTAATATATATTTAGAAGAAGCGTTCGAAGACTGGCGAAGACGAGTACGTCTAATGTAACACATAAATTAAAAAAAGTGAAAATAATTAATCATTGTGTTTTCATGGTTAAAGATGTTCAAAATGTTTATCCCTCTCATTTTGCGGAAAATACGATGGGCACCCGTCCTGTTACAACCACATAGAGGCTCTTGTTGCCAGAAGAGTATCTTCCAGTAGCTCATCAAGAATATTTTCAATAAAGCTGGACTACATTATTCGTTCCTTCGGAGAAGTATGGTCCAACTATTTGATCTCTGAGGAGACCACACCGAACGTTGAGGCTGTACATGTGCATTTTCGGACTTCAATAGTGCGCGTTATGGATATTCCCTCCACCGATGCTTTTAAAAGTAGCTCCGTCAGTCCAAAGAATTGGACAGTAAAACATACGGTATTTACGGACATACCAATTTAAAAATCACATGATTTTCGAAATCATTATCTTTTAGTTGATGGTAAAGGTGATTATGATATGGATGGAAACCTGCAGATTATAGGATTCGCCATACGGTCGCGTTACTAATGCCAAAATCTCTGGATATTCCTCTGGTAGAATCAAGGGGATTTACAAAGCGACAAATGTTATCCCTTTATAATTTCTAATCAGTCGCCTATTTCGTTGATTTCTATTATTATTCCAGTGAATTTGACCGGTTGTTCGCTTACAATTATCATGATGTTGGAAAACTTTACGCGAGTGATCGACATGCCACGGGTATCTTCTAGCGAAAAGACCCTCAGCAATCCTAACATTTTATTATTCACCCAAAACCATCCGGATGTCCAATCTTTCTCAAACGATTATAATTCTTCTTCTTCTTCTTATTGTAAGCGATATGCTTGTTTCTTACTGGAATCAGATTTGGCTAGTTTTGCTCTTGCGATATAAATTGCCAGCTGTCTTGTCATCGTTTATGTGGTCTTCCACGAGGTCTCTTGCCTTGGGGTTTTTACTTTCTTGTGACTTTTGCCATCCTGTTGTCTTCCATTCTGTTGAGGTGCTTATTCCACTGCCTTCGCAGCTTCCTGAGCCATCGTATAGATCGTCTACCTTGCACTGCTCCATTATATATGCGTTTCTTTTCCTAGGGAATAGTGTGTTGCCTGTTAGCATTCTTAATGTTTTCATCTCGGTGGTTCTTAAGAATCTTTTAGTTGTTGCTGTGTTGTATCTTCTGCGTGTGTCATAATCGGTCCTACACATGCTTTATATATCCTTGTTTTGCATTATTTTGTTATGTTGGTATTCTTTCATATAGTGTTTTTTAGATGTCCCGATATGACTACTGCTTTGTTGACTTGTCGTTAAAGTAATTAAAGGACATAACTTGTTCTATGATGTTGTTATCTACAGCCACTTTACATCGCAATGGCTCCTTCGCTATGGTCACGCATTTGGTTTCGTTTGTGGATATCAACATATTATATATATGGGCTTCTAGTTTAAAAGTGTGTAACAGTCGCTAGAGTTCTTCTTCCGATTCAGCAATGAGAGCGGCGTCATCCGCATAGCAGGGTATGTTTATTTGGTAGGTTCCTAGTCCTAGTCTGTAGATTATACTTATTGAACAGCAACACAACACAAGAACTAGAAATTGGAATAACTGAGCAGGACACAAATCGCAAGAATCAGAATAATTCATCATCAAATTCTAAAAATTAGAAGAATTTAATTTCGATTAACGATTAGTTGGCAGGTACCTAGCTAGCTCATGTCATCATGTTTCAAAAAAAAATGTAGGATGGGTGCTTTGAAACATCCTGTACAAGTTAACAATGTTTGATACATACCTGGTGTAACTAAACAAGTTGATATGCTCTCCTCAGTTATCGATCTTTTGGATTGGTTTGATTCCACACTATCTGCTTCCATCGTCTTCTATTTTCTGCCAGCCTTTTCAGTTCGGTGTAGTTAATGCATTGTACGCCATTTATTATCTATCTACAATATTTTTAAGTATCCCCTCTTTCGTAGGATATGTCCCATTAATGTGTATCTTCTCTTTTTAATGTTATCTATAATACTCCCGTTTTCTTCTGCTCTTTCTCTTATTTCGACGTTTGTAATCCTGTTTACCCAGCTCAGCCGTACCATGCGTATATAGCACCACATTTCGAAAGCTTCAATTATTTGCTTTCCTTTCAGTAATTTTATCTGATATTCATGTTACTGTAAGAGTCGTAAGAAGTAGTACCAATATATGTAGGCGGATAATATTTTAATAATCCGTTTCAAATTGGTTTTAGTATATTAATTTAAATAACTAGGAATAATTGTAATTCATTTAACATTGTTCTCATAAGCTCTTTTTTATTGTAATTGTAGCTACAGCCTTCCTACACACGGTTTTGTTTTAGCAGACAGCATATTTTAATTCTTTCTTACTTTTAATATTAATAATAATAATCACAAATTCAACGGTTTTTATTTCAGCGTCATACGTATTTCGACATACAAAGTGTCATTCTCAAAGCCAATTATTAATATTATGAACATTTGTAGTTAAGGATCTTCATTTTAAGCTTGACTCTGGTCGTCTGTTCCAAAACTTCCAATTGCGGCAAATTTATGAGCTCAATTTGCTCATTCATTAAAGGTGTATTTTTTAAAATATGTTCCTAAATGTAAATAGCAAACGAAACTTTAGGAGAATACAAAAGATATAGTAATAGAAAAAATGACAACAAATTACCTATTTGGCTAACCGAAGAAGTACAACAGTTATATGAAAAGAAACGCTTGTACAACATAGAATTAACAACCAAATCCATTCAAACATACCAAGAATATAAAAGAAAAATCTCGAACTGCGAAAAAATATAAACAAAGAAACAAATTGGCAATGGGAACTGCAATGTAACCAAATTGACAGTCTTATTGGAGGGGCACAATCACTAGAAGTGTGGCGCACAGTGAAAATTATGAAAACATATAATAGAGACGAATCTAATAAACCTAACAAAATGGAAGAAACACTATGGATTATTGCTAACTGAAACAAGAGAATATTTTATCGGCAATTCCGGTGAGAATGTTACCATGACGGAAGAATTACAAATGATCACAGTGGAGGAAGTAAAACAGACTGTAAGAGAGATGAAAAGTGGAAGATCTCTAGGACTCGGAAAGATTCCAGCAGAATTGATTAAAAGCGGCGGTCACAATTAACAGAATGGTTTAAAAACCTGATGAATATATGCGTGAGACAACAGAAGGCTCCTTTGGAGTAGAAAACAAAAACATCATACGTGACGTCGATATTCAAAAAAGGCGAAGAAAAGACCCACAGAATTACAGGGGATTATGTGTGAATAGCATCTTAAGTAGATTATACGGAAACATCCTACAGAAACGACAGACAGAATGTTGGAAATAAAATTGGAGAGGAACAAAGTGGTTTCACGCCTGGATGATCATGTATGGATAACTTGTTCACTATACAACCACTTTTACAGAAAAACATATCCAAGGGAGATGAAGTACACATGGAAGTACACATTGCGTTTATTCAGTGTTGGGTAGGTTACTCTAAGAAAGTAACTAAGTAAGTTAATCAGTTACTCGGCAAAAAAGTAACTAAGTAAGTTACTAAGTTACAGAATTATAAAAGTAACTTGAATAAGTTACTAAGTTACCATAAAGTAACTCGTTATTTTTTAATTTACCTTTTTTTAGGAGACGCTACTAATGTACATGCAATTACTACCAACTTAATATCAACAGAAACACACATT